>CAVNYN010269520.1:0-38646 GCA_963692815.1 Nyctanthes arbor-tristis
CGTGTGCTCTTCCGATCTCCCAAAAAAATAATAATAAATAAATAAAATAAAGTTTTCAACTTAATTACTAAACGTGGCGAATTGAAAAGGCATTAAATAATTGCATATTTTTCTAGCGTTAATGGTCATGTGTTCCCACCCCTTCCTGTCTCTCGGCCCCATCCTAGCTGGAAAATACATAATTCAGCGTTTGCCGACAAGTTCCCATTGTATTGTGTTTTGCCTTCTATAATAACTTGTCTATTCTTCTATTCTCTAGTCCCAAGACGTTAAAACAATTAGGAAATTTCGTTTATAGTTCAAATTATATTGCATTGGTTAGATACTCACGTTTTATATGGAAGATATATCTTAGATACAAACCACACATATCCCTCTCTGAATTTTCCTCTCCTCCTTATTTCCCTTTGTATAAAAAGAAGATAAACGGTTTCATTGTTGTGAAAGTCGAGCAAGTGTTTGGATTACTTTTTAAGATGTAAAATTCACAATGTTCCCCCTAGCACACCGCTCATTATTGAAATAAGAGCCACAGCTGGAAGTGAGTGGACTTACTCTACACGTGAGTCACCATCCCATGTGAATGTAGAATTGATTTTAACAAATTCATAAGAGCATCACCAATGCTTCGTCAATGTCGAATGTCATGGCTCAAAATTCAATATGAGAGAGATAGAGAGAAAAAGGAGAGAGAAATTGAGTGGGAAGAGAGAGAACAATGAAAAAAAATAGAGGGAAATTCAAAAAAGATGAGAGAGATAGAGACAAATTCAAAAAAAATAGTAAAATAATGATTGACATGGTGAAGAAGAATGTAGATATATGACATTGCACATCACACGATTAAAGAAAAAGTGGGGTAAAACAGATTAAAGTGATTAAAAGAAAAAGAAAATAGGAAACATATGAGACCCATCAATTTTTTTGTGTGTATCTCTCTCATGTTAAACTTTGAGCCATGACATTCGACTTTGATTATGTATTGAAGATGCTCTAAAGGGACAGATGTGGTTCAAACCTAAAATCTTTAACTTAAAATGCGAGCATTTTACAGTCCAACCCGATTTCAAGTAAGCTTCACCATGCATGCATGATGGTCATGGAGCCAAACATATAACTATTGTATCAACGAATATGTCAAACTTTCTAACCCAACTTTTGATCTTGTACCATTGAATATGTCAAACCATTTTTTTTTTTTTTTTTGGTGGGGGTGGGGGATTATATGCTCGAATATTAATTCAACACGTACTGATCGTTCAACGCATGTTAGTTGTGCACGTAAATTCTGACGACTTGACTTGGCATCACATTAAAAGCGACTTTTTGTTCTAATTGTTCAATTCAAACTAACAAAAGATTTTAACATATATTATAGTCAAATATTAATCAATTCTCAACCAACACGGAGGTCGTACAAACATACACATGAGAGTTTTAAGTTTTTTGACAGTCACGGTGAGTTTCGTGAGTGTATATATGTACATACGCAGTCTATCTCAAGGTCGTGCTTCTTGTTTTTTTCTCTTTTTAGTATAGACTTTTGGAAAAGGTATTAATGTTTTCAATCTGTAGGAGATTGTCATTACTGTACTTACTAGTAAGCGGCCTAATGTTGTCAGTCTACATGTCTTGATTTTCATTGACCGTGGGTATCAAATATTCAGTACTTTTGAAAATTTTCCCTCATGGACCTGGCTTGCCCAAGCAGCTGGATATTGGCTAATTTTGTGCAAAATGGTTGGTTGCAGGCGAGAGGCTCGGCTAATTGGATTATGACCCATTTTTGGCAGGTTTGTTTGCATGTATGCATGCAATACAAAGAAGATGCATGTATATTAGGCCAATTATATTCACAACACATGTTGTTTGTCGCAATACATTCAAATTGCACACCAATGTCTTCAACTTTATGTACCACGACAATTACATCGTCAACTATTTTTCCATCTTTTATAATAAATCTTTCTTTAGTTAGCATGTTTATTATATTGATTCGTAAATAATGACGTAAATCTAAACATTATATTAGCATTCTTTAAAAATATGAGTATGTTTGCATTTCAATATTTTTTATTACGTACATTATGAAAACTTTTAGGAACAAATAGTTCTTTTTTACACTAGCGCAAAGAAATGTTTGGAACAATAGTTGTTGGTATAGAAAAACTTCACTATCAATGGAAGATTATTGATAATATATAATGAAATAAAAGATAAGTTAAGGATAAAATTACAACATTAAATAAACATTAAGGACCTTTCAAATGGTTAAGAATAATGTTATTTATCTATACTAAAAATCGATTTCTAATTTAGTTGTCATCTCCTTATTAGCCATTGAATAAATGAGGACCCCATGTATTTATATATATTACGTATACTCAATTTAGTTGTCATCTCCTTAAATAAATGCGGACCCCATCCTTCAATATAATGATGACAACCAGACTGAAGACAGTCTCTAGAACAGATAAATAATACCACTCAATGAATAAACGCGGTATAATAAACAAAAATTGTAGTGCAAATATAATTATCATATATATATGTGTGTGTGTGTATATATATACATATATATATTAACCTGCATAGTTTGTATCACATGACAAAAATCAATTACCAGTTTGATTCTTTTAGAGCCAACCTCTCATGAAATGAACATACTGTAGTAGAAGACATATGTTGATTTTTTTCATTGGATCACTTCATAAAATTGATTTCACATATAATTAACCTCTTGTTCTAGAAATTTTTTTCATTTACATAGGCCACAAGTAAAAATACTACTATATATCTTTATACAAAACCTAATCTGTTGAGTCTTATATTGTAAAAAGACACTTGACTAAATGTTTAATGAAAGTAGTGTAGTTTCACACCATTTTATCCTTGGACTTTTTTACTTCAATATAATATACAACGCATAGGGATAAAAGTGATTGCAAAAAGCATTTTCCTAATTTATTAGTAATAGTACTACAGTACGTATGTATTGGGGTTTGTATTGTCAATTTTCTTGGCACTATATTTAATAGGATAACAAAAAGTTTATGGAGATACGAAAAAATCTAACATGAATAAGTGACATTGTATTTGTGACACAAGTTCATTAAATGATTGAAAAATATTTATATAATCACTGCCCAATAAATTTATACCATGTAAGAATGTTATTTATTTATGTCATTTATTCATGTCTCCCTAAAGTTATTCATAGGATCAAATATAGCGTTTTTGTGGTGTTAATCCGATCTTATATTTGTAATTGTACTTTAAAAAAAAGTTAACCAACAAATGGCTCACAGTAGTTTCAAAAAAAAAAAAAAATGCAGATAGCTCACACAATTGTCGCTGCGTGCGATCTGGAAAATGGTATTTCTAGACAATTATTTGGGGTGTTTTCTGTTATTTGCTAATCATTCTTTATCGTTTATTTTTTAAATTAACTTTATGGATAAATTCGGATTTCGAAAATAATCAAAAACATAAATGTTAAGAATTGATTTGGTTTGGCATGACGCATACGTGCTTGATGGGTAATTGTACCCTAAATTTCAACATGAAGCGATTTAAATATATTCTTAGAATTAATACAAGTGTGTACTAGTCATTGTAAAGTATGAATTCTATGAATGAGAAATTGTGGATGTCAATAAATAAGAGTGATGGATAATCAAGAACTATAAAAAGATTGCCGGCTATTTTTCACTAAGAGTGATGCTATTTATTTAAACTGGAAATCGGTCTCCAGTTTATTTATTTATTTATTTTTGATATTACAAAAGGAATTATAGTGTGGGGAATTAGATCCTTGACCAGGGGTTTAAAAATCTAACTAGGATTCCATCAGACTACAAAGGTGTTGGCCGGTCTCCAGTTTAGTTAGTATCACTATATTAAAGAACGATCAGATATGCATAAATATGCGGTGGTTTTCATTTATTCAATAATCAATAAGGAAATGATAACAAGATCGAAAACTAGTCTCCGGTCTTGATAAATAGTATTATTCTTTCACTAATATGGAGATCTTTTAAGAATTGGCTCAAAAGAGTCAGATATGAAGTATAAAAGAAAAACTCAATTTGAATTTGAACTCTTTTTTTTTTAAGTACAATTACAATCTATATTGTAGCCATCACTGATATGATTTGTGGAATTGATGTGCTCATATGAATATTGATATTATATCACATTACTGTCGAACTATTATGACATCATACATCCTGCGTTAGATCATTTCTATCCAAAATAGCTAGCGACAATGAACCGCTAGTTATCAACAATGGCAGAAGATCTTTAGGTGCATAAATAGATTACTTCCAGCGTCATGAAATTTACCACACTAAAAAAATCTTAACATTCAAGAAGTGACCTTCAAGGTTTACTATAGAAGAGGATGGTATGAATGAATATGGTAAAGCAGTGAGTGTAATTGGGGTCGTAGAGGCTAGATGCGAGAATTTATATGATTATAAAAATTTTCATATTGTCGAAAATCTATATCTTTGACAATGCGCTATTTATTATAGAGGTTGTCACGTAAATCTTATGTTGTTTTTCCCTCATTTTTTTCATTACTCCTCTTGACTTGGAAACATTCATCAATGAAGAAATGACCTTGGCATTAACCTAGAATGGGTTTTACGTTGAATTTCCTACAATAAATTCAATTGGTGTGAAGTTGTCCAAAAAATCTCCTACCAACATATTGACATATTACGTGTATGTATAGCACTAAAATACTGTAAAGTTTACCCAAAAGGGGGTGAGTGGGTGGGGACGAAAACCTTTAAAGTTTGGGATTGAGAAAATACTTTAAAGTTGATGTTTATGACACCTCTATATATAGCTTTCCTAGATGTCTATGACATCTCTATTTTAGTGTTTATGACACTAAAATACTTTAAAGTTTAACACCCCCTCCCCCGCCCCTCCCCCCAAAAAAAAATAAATAAGACGTGGAAAACCTTTACAGTTTGGGATTGAGAAAATACTCTAAACTGGCTTTTGAAAAGTGGATGTTTATGACGCATCTTTGTATAAGCTTTCCTAGATATCGTTTGTCAACATATTTGACCTTTTTCCATTTTCTCTCTTCTTGAAAATTAAATTTATGATTAATCTATTTGTACGAATAAATATACACATGTGTTTACAAAAAGATTGTGAAATTAAAATTTCATCCTATATTGTGCACTAAAAGAAAGAGAAAATATATGGATAAAATATAATTTAACTCATTACCTATAAATATGTTTGTACAAACATCTGTACTTATAGCATTACTCTTAAATTTATGTCTTTATTTGAGATGTTTTATCTGATTTTTCCATTTATTTTCCACATCACCAACGATACTTGCATTGAAAAGGTTCTGGTAGGTTGTCGTAAGGTCCATTGTATGCAACAAACAACGGAGGAATAGGAGAAAATATCTTCAAAAAAACACTGTTGTAGAGATTAATATCGAATAAAAATATGAATGGATGATTTCTACTTTCTAGTACACTTTTTATTAATAAAAAAAAAGGAATCTTTTAAGGACAATAATATGTCCATAAGTTTTTTTTTTTTTTTGTTGGGGGGTGGGGGGCGAAAAAGAACAAGAAAAAAAAATAGTGAGGAAACATTTTTTTTAGTTTAAAAAAAATGTTTCTTATACATTAATATATTCATAAAAAATTAAATTTTCATCACAAAAAAAGAAAAAGAATCTTTTAAGGACAATAATATGTCCATAAGGAGACCACGGGTTGGGGGGGGGGACAAGAAAAAGCACCAATAGGTCAATTTGTTTTAGTCCTTTTATGGTATCAATTGGACACATTTAGGGATTTCAGAGGACAAATTGCACATATTCTATAGTGTTTATTGAACAGAATTTTATAAAGTTTACTGTATACGTGACAGATGTCCAATGGAGACACTAGGCAGGTGTCTATTGGACATCTTAGTGCATCCAATGGACACCTATCACATATTCAATGGACTCCATTAAATAGACACCATAGAATATGAGCAACATGCCAACTTGTCGTCCACGGTCGAAGCACGGAAAATATCTTCAGATTGTTAGCAGCCATCTATAGATGAGTCCTCCTACAAAGATGGATGAGGCTCCTTTCATCCATCTTCTTAGAAAATTTCATCTATAGATTGCTTTGGTTCAAGTAACATTTAGTTTTCGAAGTTTTGCAATGTAAAATGATTAGCGTAGTTATGTTTTGTTAAAAGAAATTTTTTTTGTTTTGTTTCATGTCATAGGTTATTGGATTTGTAAAGTGTCAATTGAAGTGGTCGATAAGTATCTATAGAAGTACAATTATTATTTCATTTATAAACGGTTGTCATACAAATGCGCATATCCTATAAATTATCAAAGGTTGACACTTGAAAAAATTACTAATATAGCAAAGGGTAAATTTCACTTATAGTCTATAACCTTTGCTCATTGTATCTGTCGAGTTCCCAACTTTTTTTTCCTACATCATGGGTCCTCAACCCTTCATAAATCCATACATACGGTCTTTAATATTATAAAACTGACAATTATACATTTTACTCTTTTTTCTTTAATAACCATTGCTTTCTAAAAAAAAAGTAAAAAGAATTAAAAATAAAAAATAATAATATAAGAAAAAAGAAAATAATTTCTTTCCATCATACTTATTTATGTTAGGGATGTTAACGGGTTGGGTTTGTGATCAACAGATCGGGGGTCCGTCCCTACCTGATATGCCAAATTCTGGGGAAAGGTCGGGGGTCTGAGTCGCGGTATGAATCCGGTCGGGATCATAACATGTTTGCTGACTGATTTAAATTATTTAACATATTTTTGTTGTTTCTTCCTATTTTTATTTATTTGTAAATATTTTTCAATTTAAACGGCCGGGAAAATTCTAGTCGAGGACAACCCGACCCGTGACCCGATTTACTCCAGTTGTCATCCCTTATGCTAACCCTTTTGGTATCTAATATTATTATCTTTTAGTTTATAAAAGTATAAGTAACAAAATTATATTGTTGATAATCAAAATCTGGTGCCTTCATTCTAATTGTGCCGTATATTACATTTTCAATCAATCTAGACTTTAAACCGCCACAACCGCCGCAACCGAGAACCCTGATTAGCTTCATAATTGATAATGAACCGCAACTCAACAAACGAGTAAGAACCGTAACAGAAATTTGAGCTAGAAAAGAATTTTCAAAATGGTGGATTATGGACATTGTTGAAAGTATCATAAGTGTTATGTTCCATTTAAATTGTCAGTGAGTAAGTAGTTACACTTTGAAAGTTCGGCGAATATTGGATTATATTTTCAAGTTGAGTGAGTAAGTGGTTACACATTGAAAGTTCGATAAGCGTTGAATTACCTTTCAAAGTTTAGTGTTAGGATGTTACGCTTTAAAGTTTGGTGAGTTTTCATTAAATTCACTCATAAGATAAGAAAGTAACGTTGGTCAACATGTTATACCGTTAGCCATGTGTGCAAAGCCATTAGCATGCGTGCAAATGGGGAGACTCAAGTGATGAATGGTGGACAATGTTCAAAATTTGGTGAGTGTTGAGCTACGTTTCAGAGTATAGTGAGTTATTAGTAACATTTCGAAAGTTTAGTGGCTGTTTCTTAAATTTACCCGTGATTAAATTTTAGGTTTTCTTGTCATAGAAACTAGTTGTTTCACTCATACGTTGCGCGGGATGATCATAGCAAGTAATATAAACAAATCAAGAAAATTTAATTGCATTGTATGAAAAAGATTTAAACTATAATATTTAATCATTTATGTGTGTGTAAAGAAAAAATTATAGATGCTACCCGTAATATATTATAGTCAATTGAAGTTAAAACAAAGATTATTACTTCCCCCGTCTCATTAAATTATTCCCCTTTCATTTTTTACATAGACTAAAAAAAGTTAATTAATATTTTTGGAAATGTACAATCTTGTTCATATTTGATTTAAGTTAAAGATTAATCCATATTTGATCAAGATCTATATATATATAAATCAAGAGTAGTCAAAACAAGTTTTCCCACTCAAATCGTTGACGTCATACTGATGTCATATTTAATTTTTTATTTTTTATTCTTTTCTATTTTGAAATGGCTAATTTGTACAATTTAATCTTGACATTTCATCATATTGTCCAATTTAATCCTAACCTTAACTTAACAATTTCAACCTCAAATTTTACATTTTTTAAGTGATCTAAAATTTTTTATTTAAAAAGACAATAATACCATTTAATTGTCGTTAACTTAAAACCTATATTATATTAATATAAATCAAATATAGTTTCTACCTTATTTTCCCCCCTTTGACTGGTGCTGTAAGCTAATTGATGATGTCGTGTTTTGCTTATTTCCCCATATTTTCCCATAACAAGGAATTTCCCATTTTCCGGGGAAACTCATAAAGATTGAATACATTTATATATATACATATCTAAATCAAGAGTAGTCTAAACAAGTTTTCCCTCCCAAATCTCTGACTTCATATTTTATTTTTTATTATTTTATTCTTTTCTATTTTGAAGTGGCCAATTTGTACAATTTAACTATGACATTTCTTCCTATTCTGCAATTTAATCATAACATTTCAAACTTAACAATTTCAACATCAAATCTCACATTTTTCACGTGATCTAACATTTTTACTTAAAAATACAATAATACCCTCCAATTCTCTTTAACTTAAAATATATATTATGTTATATTATATTAATCTTTTTTAATAGTCAGGAAACACAATGTCCAAAGCACACTTCATCACAATCATCACAGAGACAATCATCACAGATTAATATATTATATTAATTTAAATCAAGTGCAGTTTCTACCTTATTTCCCGCTTTTCACCGGTGCTGTAAGCTAATTGATAACGTCATGTTTTGCCTATTTTCTCATGTTTTCCCTTACCATGAAATTTAAAATTCCATTATAAAGATTAATTTTTTCTATGAGTTTGATATTTTCCCATGTCCAAATATTTCTCATTCATTTTTCAAATTCCTATTATTATATTTTTTAACGTTATTCATCTTTTATATTTTCAACTAAAGTACAAATGTTTTTCATTTATTTTTCAAATTGATATTGTTATATTTTTTTAACATTGTTCTTCCCGTGCATCGCACGAGTGTTATACTAGTTTATCCATATTTGATACTTTTAAAAAAAATCGATATTTGATTTAAGCTAAAGAAATAATGAAAAAAATCATTTATTTAAGCATAAAACATTAGGAATGTGAGAGGATATGTATAGAAAGCTAGAATTAAAATTCAATTATATCCTTTATGTAGAGTGTTCGAATATTGGAGGAGATAATTGAATAGAATTATAAGAAATTAGGTTTGTAAAACAACCTATATAGAAAGCAAAATTTAAGAATCTATTATGTAAATTATAGTTAAAAGCATAATTCCTATTATTTCCGTTTTCAATTTAAATTTACTTTAAATCGGAACTTAATTAAATCATAATAAATTAGGTTGGTAAAAAGCTAAGCATAGATGGCTACAATTAAGAATAATTGATTTAAGTTACCAATTTCTAAGATAGGTTATTTTAGGGAAATGTATAATCATAAATTAGAGGTAAAATAAGAAATTATATTTATTAATTAAGAATTTATAATTAATTAATAATATGTAGTATTTAAAGAATTTAAACATATGGGTAATTTTCAATCTAGGTCCCCAACCTTTCATTAATTATCGTATTGACACCCAACATTACTTTTTCGTCCCCAACCTTTCAATTTTCAATATTAACCCCTATTAAAATGACTATTATACTCTTAATTCTTTTTTCCCACTATACGTCCCTAGCCTTTTATACAGTTTTGAATTTTTATACAGTTTTATCCCCACTATTTTTTATGCATATAGAACCTCTAACCTTTCATTCGTTGTCTTGTTATTTTCCTAATAACACCTTTCATCCTCACCCTTTCAATTTCTAATTTTAGTTCCTATTAAAATTACCATTATACCTTTAATTATTTAAACAAAAATAAAAAATAAAGAATAATATAAAATAAGAACTCTACATATTTAGCCCGCAGTGATCTATAAAAAAATTCGATCTACACCAAACTTGATGGATATCTAATCCGTGTAAAAAAAAATTTTCAATCCAAAAGTCGGCGTAAACAGATTAGATCGGGTTTTTGATTCATCACATATCACGACAGGATATGGATCATGGTGGATAAAAAATTATTTTCTATTTACAAAAATGAAATCAAATTTTAATATACTAATTCTAATTTTTTGTGGATCCACAATTGGCGGATCAGATCGAATTGAGATAGATAGCAAATCGGAGCAAATTAGGATGAAAATCACAAAAAGAGATAAGAAATGAAATTAGAGTAAATTATTATGGCTATATTTATTTTTTGTAAATCAAAAATCAATTTTTTGCGGCGGATCTACCAATCCGTATCCGGCATGTGATTTGTAGTAGATCAAGAAATTGGATTCAATTCGTCAAGTTGCTCTTCCGATCTCTTTCTTCGACGTGAATTTGATATACTAGTCATTTTGATAGAGGCTAATTGTGAAAATTGAAAGGTTAGGGATGAAAAGTAACTCGGGGACATAATACAATAATTAATGAAAGGTTGGGGACTTAGTAGGCCAAAAAAGGAATGTAGACTAAATTGATACAAAATTGAAAGGTTGGGGACCTATAGTGAAAATTACCATAAACAAATACATGGATTCTTAGAATTGATTCGTGCACAGTTATGTATTCTTAGATAATATAATGGTTTAACAATAAGACAAATTATTATTATTAAGTTTAGCCGAGGAGGTTTAATATTGGAACCAATCAATTATTTAAAATTATACTTTGTTATAATGAAGTATGGTAAATTGCGTTGCACGGGATGATCATAGCAAGTAATATAAACAAATCAAGAAAATTTAATTGCATTGTATGAAAAATATTTACGCTATAATATTTGATCATTTATGTGTGTGTAAAGAAAAATATTATAAGTGCTACCCATAATACGGTATAATCGATAAAAGTTAAAACAAAGATTATTACTTCCTCTGTCCCATTAAATTATTCCCCTCACGTTTTTTACATAGACTAAAAAAAAGTTAATTAATGTTTTTGAAAATGTACAATTTTGTGCACATTTGATTTATGTTAAAGATTAATCCATATATGATCAAGATTAATTCATATTTGATTTTAATCTAAAGAAATAATGATAAAAATCATTGATTTAAGTTATCCATTCTTAAGTATAAGATATTAGGAATGTGAGAGGATATGTATAGAATGCTAGAATTAAGATTTGTGAGACAATCCATATAGAAAGCAAATTTTATGAATCTGCTATATTAATTATACTTGAAAGCAAGAGAGAAATATTTCCTGATACCGTGTGTGATTTAACTTTGAAATAAATATGATAATTAAATCATAATAAATAGATTTGTGATAAGTTCAGCATTTACAATTTGTAGATAAGCATAAATAGATACAATTAAGAATGAACTGATTTAATTTACAAATCTATACAAATAAAATTTTAAGAGGGTAGCAATGATGTGAAAAAATTTTGTACTCCAATCTATGCACAGTAGACTACCGCACATGGGTTGTTTAGATTGAACTACTCACAATCCATGTTGATCATGATGGTAGAAATAATACGAATCCAACTCTACGACGGTGTTCTTTGCAACAATGAAACGTGTCAAGCCCTCTATCAAGTTGATAAGAATATATGTAACCAATCTGCAATTACACAACCAAAGAATCAATAGTAGTCTAATAACATAGTAATATTAGACCTTCGGCTCAACTCAATATGCCAAAATGGAACAATAGATAAGTGGTAAGACTTGTCATAAAAACATGAACAAAACCTTTAGCTACACTCCATATGTATAAATTATGGAATAATTGACAATGGACTGAACAGGAACACAAAAAAGTAAAAGCAAATAACCTACATTGCACTGGAAAACATTAAGCAATGAAATGGCTTAAGTTCTTCAAGGGAGCAATGAAATTCAAAGGTTAAGTATGCTAAATAACATTAGAAAGAGTACGTTTTAAGTTACCTTTACATGCATCAATGATGAAATTAACACAATTAACACCACAGGAGCAGCACTGATGATAAATCCCAGACAATCACTCCACGAATAGATTAATCTGCAACTACAAAAGAAAGAAGAAGCCAAACGCACAAAAGACAACATCTCCACAAATTACAAAGTAAGCCAACTGAAATCCATCAAATCTCAATAATCATCTGGTTATTACAGTGCAATAAGAGAATAAGAAGCATAGAACAATCAACAAACTTGAAATCAGAACCAAGAAAATTGAGTAAGGAAAATGTAATCCATGTGCAAATACTAAATCATTCAGTAGATATGTACCTAACATGGAAATTAGAAAACCATCAAATGAAGTCAATTAAAAGCATGAGTAACAGTGCAAATGTCTTATGCACCACATTTGCATAAAAAAACAAAAGCAAAATAAAAGCAAAGTTATTAAATCTCAGACGTGTGCTCTTCCGATCTCAACTTCAATGCTTTTTAATCTTCATATCAGAATGCGCCAACCGAAGGATTAAATGTGTCCTTCATTTTTGAAATAGAAACATCTAAGTATATTAGTAAGCAGGGAAATTACATTTCAACAAACTTGAAATCAGAACCAACAAAATTAAGTAAGGAAAATGCATATATCACTACCATTTATCTAAATAATTATCAAATATTATAACAAATAACAACTCTCAAAATGATGGATGCATATAATTCTCAGATTTCAAACCTTTACAGAGCAGTTCAAAGTATATAAAATTGATAATGGATTCAGCTAACCGAAAAAAAAATGCAAGAACATATTTTTCTAAGTACCTGCACCTCTATCTCTGTTTTGAAAAGGTACAGAGACATATATGCGTAGAAATAATAATGGAGGAATGGCCAATGCATATTAGAAATAAAAAATGATGATGATACAAAAAAAAATCTCTATTACAACATGTTAAATAAGGAATCAATAAAGCCCTAACAAACATGGGCCTATAGATGACTAAAAAAAATAGGCCTTATAAACGATAAACAAATTAGGGTTACAGTTATACTGCATACAAAAATTATTACGAATGAAACTTTCCATGTTTATCCCAATTGCAACTAATCTATGACTCCTCTAAACCGATAAGGTGAATTGTAAAATATGAGAGGAGGATTATCTCAAAAATAAATTAAATTTACCTAGATTAGAATGCCTTATGAGATATAAAATTGGTAAATTTAAATTAGGGTTTTGGATTTGCCAAGAGATTCGATCAACTTACCTCATTTGAAATAAAGATAAGGATAGTATATCTGAGATTTGGGATGATCAATTACGTTGCAGATCCGATCTCGACTGAGGTGTTCCTCAAAATTAGGTAACCAAAAAATGGGAATAGCTCTCGAAGACTGCGATACCATCCGAGTACAACCAAATTAGAAAGAATAAAAGATCCGCCGGTCGATGATAACCCAACGACGATGGCAACATATCTGCGAATGCATAGAATCTGCTGAGGAAAACGAAGAGAATTAAAGGAAATAAGATAAGTTGTCGAGGAAAATAAGGTGAATAAAAGGAAATAAATAATTATACGAATGGAATAAAACGGAAAAAGGGAAACTAATGAATTAATAATAAAAAAATGGATGTGGAAAATAAAAATAAAATGGAAAAGGAAAAGAATAAAATCAATGACCAAGATCATAGGATGAAATGAACGGCTATGATGCAAATGACAGGATTAGAAAGTGAAATGGGCGGGAAAACGAAAAGAGGAAACTATCATCTCTTTAAGTATATATAGATATAGATTTGAGTATAATCTGAACAATCTAGAATTTGTAATTGAAGATCTTTAATTCATTATATTATTGTTGTTCTTATTATTACTGTCATTTTTTTAAGAAAACATCATATGGGCATTAGTATCACTACTACAGATTTGACAAAAAAATTGATAATAAACGTCAGTTGTTAGGAAAAGCAACGCCTAAACAAAACGCGGTGGCAATTTCAAAAATAATTGAACAAGTATAGACGTCGGTTCCTCTTAGGAACCGGCGTGTAAAGTACAGACAAGTTATATGCGTTGGTTGCCAAGTTGCAACTGACACCTATACTTGATAATGCGCGTTGGTTCCAATAGGTGTTGGCTACAACTAGCAACCGACACCTATTACTTAGTATATCTTCCCCACTCCCCCTCCAATAAAAAAAAAATCATTTCAGCATTTCGACCGAACCCCAAGCTACTGGCATTTCGCGAATCCGTTAAACCCAAACCCATATTTCTGCTTCCAAAACCTATAGATCTCTATCCGGCCACTTCTACTGAAAGACATTACCATTTTGACAGGTGGGAAGCGAGCAGTGGGCAACGTTCACGGCGACGACAGTGGCGGTGTTGTAGAGTTTTCTCCATTTCGATCTTCTCTCCTGTTTTGGTAGCTTTTCCTCCATTTCTTAGTAGTATTTTGAAAGTAATTATTCTTCTTTTGTTATTTAGTTTGCAATAATGATAGAATTTGTTTACAGATCGGAAGAGCGTCGTGTAGGTTTCTATACATTTAGAGTGCGTTTGATTGCAAGTATGGAATTTAGTTGGAACGAAAATATTTTCCTGTCAATTGAAGTACCGGTAATTGAATTCCATATAAAATGAATTGCAATGTGTTTGATTGGAAGTGAAATTCCCGAGAAAAAATATAAATTACCTAGAAAACAAAAAACATACACCTCCATAGGAAAATATTTTCCATGTTTTCAAGGAAAATGTTGTCACGTGACCAAAAGATGAAAAATATTTTTCATGGAAAAAAATGTGAACCAAACACCACAAAAGCATAAATTTAGGTGGAAAATCTCATTTTCCATAGAAAATCCTTGCCAATCAAACATACTCAGTAAATATGAATTTGTTTGATTTGAGTGAATTTACATAATTTTTTGGACATTATTTGTTAAATATATGCATACACATTGTTGTGAGTTCACATGGTTTAGTTAGATTTCATGAATTTGTGGGATTTTTATAGAAGTAGAAATTGTTGCACACCATGTGTTCGATAAAATGCCTATCAAATATAAACTTGTAATTGATGCATTGCCTCGAGAGATGGATAGCTAAAAATGTGATGCTAGTGTATATGTTGTTGAAAAGTGTTGAGAGATAAATAAATTAAGAAAATTACATAATGTAAAAATTCTTTGATTTGGTTTGTTATGTAAATAACATGTTATTAAGTAGATAACTAAGTTTAAAAAAAGCAAATAAGGAAAAGTTCTTTTTTTAAAATACAAATGACCAATATGTAATTAACAAATCATATTGAGTTTCAAGTAAATAATGAAAATCAAATAATATAAAAATTCTTTGATGAAGCTTGTGATAAAAATAAATATGTAATTAACATGATAAATAATTTAAGAAACTTGAATAATGAAAAAAATTTCATTATAATTCTAGGTTTGTGTTATTTGGTAAATATGAATTTTGTTGGTTTTAGTGAATGTATGTAACATGATAGAACTAAATATATAAGTAACACGATAAATAACTTAAGAAAATCAAATTATGAAAAATTGTGTGATGCAAATGAATACGTAAATAACAAATAATATTGATGTACAAATAAATGTTAGAAATCGAATAATGTAAAAATTTATTTGATTATGTTTGTGATGAAAATAGATATGCAAATAACAAGAATGAGTAAACAAACGAATTAAGGAAATCAAATAATGTAAATAAAATTACCCGTTAAAAATAAGTAACTCTTGTTATGGTGTCAATAGGTCGTGAGATATATATGCATCAGAATTGAATGTACGGCAAACGTACCATACTAGAATATTTGAATGGGATTGAAGAGTTTGTAAAATTTACTGAGGATAATAGGAAAAAGAAATAGGAAGAATTGATGGCTTGTCCTTGTCACGATTGTAAGAATCTGAAAAAGTATCGTAACTATATAGAAGTGAAGCGCCATTTTATTAGTGATTCTACACGCGGTAAGGAATTGAAGTTACACAAAAAACTTTTTTTATATATTGGATTTTGTATTACACATGTTTTGATGACAAACAAATTATCACTGTAGGAATAGTTTCCAGAGCAAGCAGGATCCATAGAGAAAGGCAAACAACCTGTGAGTGTTGAAGTCTCTTTGGCGCTCCCTAAGCTTGTTGAGGATGCAACATTGGTTTCCCTGACTTCCAACCTCAAAACGTTGTACAATTTGACTATTTGACTATCTGTTTCTAAGGATTTCTTTGACGTGCCGATGGTCAAAGAAGTGTTTCACTACCCTCTCGGAGATGTGCCGATCGACCATGAAATTCTTGTTTCTGTCACTGATATAACCGACATGCTCAACGTACAATGGTTGAATGCACATGTTTTGCAAATTTGGGAAACGTAAGACTTCCTAGTCCCTGACATATAAGTACATTATATAATTTTTAGTTTGACATTTCACGTTTAGTATAATGTATTTCAGGTACCTATATCATTTGTGCAAAGAGTTCGGGATCCAAAATATTGGGCTTCTTTGTCCATCGATGGTCGATGGTCGGAGCTATTAAATTTGGACCTACTGAACAGAAGAGTTTTAATTACATGGTCCACGCAATTGGAGAAATAATGGATAAGAAGTACATTATAGCACTATATTACTTGGGGTAAAACCGTTGCAGCTACTAATGTGTTATTTTGCCTTGACTTAATTTGAATTATTTGTGGTTAAATTATGCTAACTTATATTCTTATAAAATATTCTCGAAACCACTGGATGCTGCTGGTGTTATGCCTATATTACCCGTGCGTTGCACGGACTTAAAAAAGAAACTATTTTTTAAAATAATTTATTTATTAATTCTATACACCTATAACTGTTGATCAACACCTATTCAGTATTGGCAAATTAATCTAATAAATCATCATTAGCATACATAATAAAAAATTATCAAACCTTATTTATCATATGCAAATTTGATTGTGTTGAACGAATTTGACCAATTACAATTTTTGTAGCAAGTATGTGGAATAAATTTTTACACTTGTGAGCGGTCGATAATCTAGCAAAACTCTACACCACTAATAATAATATAACAAATTATTATCCTCACAAGTAATGAACACATTAGCAATAGTGTAAGTAAAATACATAGTAGTTTAAATATTTAATCTGAACAACGGATTACTTTTGTTCAGATGTATAATAGTCACCCTAAATACAGGGATGTCAATTTGACCCCGTTAACCAACGAACTTGTGAGCCCACCACTAATACTTCTATCTTGCCTTGAGTAATTGGGTTCACGTGCGGTGTATCCGTCCCACGATGGTTTTGGGGCAAAGATGACCCGCCGGACCATAGATGAGTTCTAAGAAAGTAAAATTTCAAAATTAAATTAAAACCCTAGCATTCATAATAATAAAATTGTGAACTTATATCACTAGGCCACAATATCATATATATATTACTATCTCCGTCCTACAAAGATAGTTCGATAGGTAATTTTGCTTGGATTAAGAAACAATAGTTAATATAGTTAGATCGGAAGAGTAAATTTTACTTTAGTTTTCCGCATATACTCTTATGTCTCAATAATTATTTGTAAGACTTTCAATGTATAGGTAGTTGAATAACAATAATTAATTAAGGGCACATATAGAAATGAAACATTAAATACATGTTCAATATAGTAACTGGACTATCTTTTTAGAAAGACCGAAAAAGAAATACTGAACTATTTTTGCGGGACGGAGGTAGTATCTCTTAGCTAATTTTTTTTTAAGCAGAAATCTCTTAGCTAATAGTAATTACATGAATCAAATTTTTGGTTTAAAAAAATAAAAAATAAAAAAATGAATGGGTCATTCCTACTCCCCTCTCGAAACCCGCCATACTATCATTGCTACTCAAATTTTACAGATTAAAATATATTTGTTAATTAATTTTATTATCAGCCTTAATTATGCTATCAAATATATCATAATTAAGTCCAATTTTCATTCAACAAATTATTAATACCAACTTATTGGGAAAAAATGAATATTGATTTTAAATACCTTTATTATTTGACATTTCTCGTGTTTTAGCTAATTTTAATACTACTGTAACTCTATTCATTTTCTTTTTTGGTAAACTTATTAAGATACATTAATTAGCACTTATTTTGGCATATATATTAAGATGTCTAGCTATAGTATTCTAATGCCAAAACGATCATCAATTTTTCATTTGACAATTTATTTAATAAAAGAAACGTAATCTCAATTTTTTTATTCAAAATTATATTTGTTTTACACTTTTTTTGTCTAACCATACATTTTTTCTCCATCCATCACCCTCCCGTCAACTCCATTAATTTATTAATAACTTTTCTTATTAAAATAAATTGACACTTCGTTTATATTAAGAATTATTTACTATATTATTCTAATACCATAATTAAAACCAACTTCTTTACAACATTTTAGTAATGTTAATATATTTATTGGGAAAAGAAAATGAAACCACACCTCTCCCCCGATTCCTCATACCCCGGCTTGTATAAATAACAATACTTAAAAAAAAAATACTTAGTCAAATACCATTTTTAATTTTATATTTATTCCATTTGTCAACTAAATTTTAATGTCAAGACTCAAGTTAACTCCATTCATAAATTTTTTTAATACAACTCTTTCATTCACCTTTCATTTTTATTTGACGCAAGCAACTCCATTCATTTATTAACCTGTTCTTTTATTTAATTTTTTAAATCAATTTATTTACATTAGTTATTAGTCAACACTCTTTTAAAGATCTTTTTTCAAAGCATATATATTATTATTATTATTATTATAAAAAAAGACTATGCAAAAGCCATATATGATTAACAATATCATCACACGTATTTTATATACAAAAATCTCTTCAATTTGCTATAAAAAATTTCAGTAGACATGAAATTAAGTTAGATTAATTTATCTACTATCAAAGGGAAATATGAAAATCCTCATTTAAACTCAATTTTTTCCATCCTTGAGCTCAAGGTACACCTACTTGAAGAGAATGTACTACTCTCACTACAGATGGTACGATCCCTATTTTTTTTTGCATCATGGGTACAATCCTAATCATAAATAAAACCACACGATAAAGCCATCAGTAGAAATTCCGCACTTTTGTTCTTCCTCTCCCAACTTTCACCTATAAGGAGTGTTTGATCATACTCGAGGCATAAGAAAAACAAAGTTATTATCCCAACAAATTCCACCCAAACGCTTCTAGGATTGGAACGATTTACACATTCCTCTGTCGATTGCCGGTCTCTTCCCTGCTCATTTTGCCAGTATAAAAGAAAGGAGAAAAGGATATTAATTTAAAACAAAAAAAATCCAAAAGAAATCCTTGAAAATGAATGGTTACCTTGAAATCCTTCTCCTCCTCATCCCATTCTCTTTGTGTCTCTGATGTATCGCTACAACACGGGTGAGCACCGACAAGAAAGTGATCCATTTTTAATATCAAGAGAGTTTCCATGTCAAAACTCAAGAAGGCTATAGCTCTCTATCTCCCCTCTCTCCATTCCTCTCGCTTGGCTGTAAATGAATAGAATGAAAATTTATAAATGTGTATATAATTTTATTGTCAAATACATAGCTAGGAATTCAACCGAGCAGGATCTCTTCAATATACAATAGCAGAATTTCGTTACATATTTCCAAAGCATGAGGGGAGCATTCACGCAGCCTGGGATGCTTTTCACCATTTTCCAAGCCCAAAAGATAATGCTACTTTTTGGATCTCTCAAGCCCCATTTTCCATCAAGCAATCAAAGAGGCACCATTTGAAGTAAAACCCACGTGCCATCTCTTTAAAATTTCCATTCTCCCATGCAGAAATTTCCATTCTTCTATGCATATTTATATTTAAATCGCGAAAATAAAAATCCAGACACGTAATTAGTTAAAAGTCCATCTCGTTTCCCAAACAAACTCTTTAATTCAGCAGTCAATCTGTCATTAATTAAAAAAAAAAAAAAGCAATCCAACTATCCCGCCCTAAGTCCATCTCGTTTCCCAAACAAACTCTTTAATTCAGCAGTCAATCTGTCATTAATTAAAAAAAAAAAAAAGCAATCCAACTATCCCGCCCAAAACGGATTCCAAGACTTTTCCTCTATATGTAATATATAGATGGTGTACTTCTTTGACTCTATAGAGGATAACGGGTGCAAATTGCCTATCAAGCCACAATTAACTGTGTAAGCAATTATCAGTAACTATTGCTTAATACTATTTTTTTTGTTACTTTGTGTTTGTTTAACTTATATATATATATATATATATAACAACTTTAGTTGCTGAAAACGTTGTGGGCATTAGGGAAATTAATGAAGAAAAATCTTATGTGGAAATCAATCAAGGTATGAAAAATATCCTCTAAATGTTACAATAGCTAATGATGTTTCAAATTTTAGTGATTTAATTACTAATGTTTATTTTCAACTTATTCATAATTTTAATGTGATGAGAAATATGTACGAGATAGTCAAACTATATTCTAGTATGCTTCAAGAGATCTTGATACAGTATAAACATTAATCGAGAAAACTAAGAATTATCTAATCATTCATGTATGTATGTATTTTATTAACAAAGTAATTATATTTTTTTTGTTTAATGTTGGCATATGAGGCTGGACCATATATTCAAGAAAATATAGATGAGGTTCCGGAACCGTGGGCCGAGTACTTTCTCCAAAATTGTATTTTATTTTTGGTCATAACTATTGATTGTTGTTAGATTTATATTAAGATGGTGATTATTGGAGAAGTGTATATATATACATAATACAATAGTTATTGATTTTTGAAGTATTTTGATTTATATTCAATGGTTTATTTACGTTAGTTCATAATGTTAGATTACGTTATTGCTAAAATTTGGAGCAGTTATTTATTATAGATTCATTTATAATAAGTTGGTGATAATTACAGTAAAATGTATATAAATTGTTAGTTTTGGTGATGTTTCTTCTTAGCTGTGGCTTGTACATTTATGGTTTTATGGTCACAGGATCACCAACAATAGCTATTCTGGTGTATTTAAAAAAAAAAAAAAGAATTTGGTGTCGGTTGTCAAACAAAAACCGATGTGTAAGTCGAAAATTGAAAAAAAAAATTAAAAAGAATTACAATAGGCGTCGGTTGTTCTGTTACAACCGACACCTATTGTCTATAATAGGTGTGACGCAACAATCAACGCCTATTGTAATTCTTTTCTATTTATTTTTTTTCAATTTTCGACATTATGCGTCGGTTGTTTATGAACAACCGAAGCCTATTGTTAAGTTTAGGCGTCGCCTAACAATCGACGCAGATAGATTTACAATGCATGTCACTGACAAAGGTATCGCCGTCGGTTTATTCATCTATACAACTGACGCCTATTGTGGTTTTCTATAGTAGTGGTTGTACACTTTGCAATTTGCATTTGTCCGTTTTGTCTTTGTTGTACAAACACTTATGCTTTGTGTTGTAGAAAATATGTTGTAATTGGTTGAGTCACGGTGGAGATTACGTTTTGTCCTTATCATCTGTTTCATCTAAAATGCTATTAAAGTGTATTTTATTCTCGGTCCGGCTATAGAAACAAAGCTGGGTTCCTTACGGGGTTCGATCTCCAATCACAGGCTGACACCTCACCAGGCATCTCATTGGAAACCGGGCTCCTTAAAGAACCCAGCCCTTGTTCCTTAGAATTGGCCACTTTATTCTCAATATGTTCTATGTCAAATTACCTTTTACCATCTAAATTTCTATTTTTATGGTGCTCAATTAGCATTTTTTTTAATGAAAAATGTTTTCTATTTTTTGGTCACTTGACCGCATTTTAATTTAAGGAAAATGTGGTCAAGTGACCAAAAGTGAAAATGTCCATTTTAATATGAAAAATAGTGGCAATGAAACACATTTTGTTTCAATATAAAGAGAGAATATATAGTTAGCCGTCTATTTCTATTTTGAAAATATTACTAGGTTTAGTGAAAATGAATTGTGGATATTCTTGAACTATGTGTAGTTTTTATGAGATTCAATGTGAATGAAGCTTTCTATAGTACCAGCTCTAGTTTCAAAGTTTGGAACCAGATCTAGTCATGCGGCTACACGTCATGACCGTATGGCCGCACCAGGCCACATGGATCGTTTGGTGGAGCCGCACTACCTGGTGCGGCCACACAATAAGGCAGTGCGGAGGCACAAATAAGATTGCGCCCGCACAGGATAATTGTGCGGAGGCACAAATAAGATGTACGCCCGCACATGTCATGATCTAGTACTATAGAAAGCCTCCAATGTGAATTTATGATTTATTTGATCTAATTATATTTTAAAATAGAGTAAGCCTCCGGTTAGTTCTTTTACTTCTTTTAAGATAAAAACTAGTATTTGCTTCTGTGCGTTGCACGGTCAAATCTTATCGACAAGGTATAATGTAAGGAAATTAAACAACATTGGAGCAAAGTAATGAATGAAGTAGTATTTTAAGATAACAAAAATAAATATTTTGTTAATATTATTAAAAAGTTTGGAAAACCTTATTATACACAATATTCTTCGTTTCGTTAATTGGCTTCTCATTCTTAATTCCTTATCATATATAGGTATTTTCAAATTGGCATGATTCACAACTCTAGACACCGCCACGTGAAACTACCCACGATTGAATATTGACTTTTTGAAAGGTACTCGGAAAGATGTTAATCTTGCTCTTATTAGTAGTCATAACAACAAACAATTAAAATTTATAAATTAGCCTTGAATCTTATTAGTAGTTATAATAATTTAAAACAAGTCCGACGTGTCTTGATATTACTTTTTCGGCCCGTAGATGACTTCTGTTGTTCTAAGGGATAATATTTGGTGACAACATTTTGAATAATGTCTATAAAGCGAAAAAAATGTAATTAAAAAGGCATAGCTTATATATATAATTCATTTGTATTGGAAAAATTAAAAATACATGATCATACTAAATAGACTAAGAGCACCAGAAGAAGATATATTGTAAATTTCAGAGATTGTTTTGAAATTAAAAACACTTGATGAGAATGATCTATCACTAACTGTAATTATGTCAATGCTTGATATAAACCAGAGACAGTAAACGTAAGAAGTTATTCCAAAATTTTCACTATTATCAGTCACTGACAAATTTGATAACAAACCATGTTTTCCTGAATTTATTCATTATACTTTGAAATATGCAGGGGATTCATTGTCGCCTGAATTTTAACTCTATGTGAGAAAAGAATAATAGAAACAATATTAAAATTATGAAATTATGTGCATGAGAAGAAATTTTAAGAAATAAATTTGATAAAAGCCATGTTTTTTTATGGAAAAAACAAAGTCTACATCAATATATATATTAAAGAAAATTAGTTTGCGGTACCTTTGTACTACATTTTCCCCACCAGAAGTTTGTTAATATGGTCTTTTTCGAAATTTTATTTCCTATCGTGGTAACTTGAACGGTATTCTGTAATTTTCAATTTTTAAAATTTTTTTATTATTCTCTTATGTCTTATCCATTTCTCTAATCATACATGTTATCGTAATTTTTTTTTTCTTTTTGTACTTAAAAAAATCTTTTTTGAATTTGAATCAGTTTCACTTATATTTTTTTTAGTATATGAATAGCCATATACTTGTGCTGTCGCTTCATGTATTTTTTATTTTATTTCATGAGCACAAACCTAAACATCTAAACTTCAACTAACTCTCGAATTTTGATTTGATGTCTGCTGTATGTTTTAATTTCATGTATTTTACATCTATAGATAATTAATTTCAAGCCTTATTTTTTTTGTTTCTTAATCAGATCAGGCCATAATTTATGTTTTTTTTTTGCAAAGTATTTTTTTTGGGTTAATTGTGACTATCATCAAGCGGCAGTATGATAAAATTAATTTCATAAATAAAATAGCAGAGTATGATATAATGGATGAGATTCACAATTCAATTTAATAATTAATAGATAATTATGATTATTCAATTGCTTAAATTATGAATAAATTTGATTATCTAATTGTTTAACCGATGGATAAGTGTCTACGTGCTTGAAATTGTATTTCATACACACACACACACACACACACACATAAGGTGATATTCGAACTCGAGATCTCTAGCCTAAAATATGAGCACCTTAACCATTAGAACGCAATTCTAACAACAAATTTATAGTTTATAATTAATAGAAATTAAACATATATATCGTTAGTTTAAGTTAATTAAAAATTATAATTGTAATTTTTTCCTTAATTTTTCCTGGTATGAATATTAATAATTACGACTAATTTTCCTTAAAAAAATATATGGCTATTTTTATATATTATTAAGTTATATTATCTTCTTGTTTCTGGCTTTATGGGTTTCAAATGAAAAACATTGTCAGAGTACATGATCCTGCCTAATTAACAATTATTTCTACAATGCCATTTATCTAAAATAGTGCCTAAGAATAAAATAATATTTATTTGTGTTAATGATAACAATCGGATTAAAATTCACTGCAAATAATAGTTACATTAATAAGAAAAAAATTTCATTATTATCTTGGTTGATATTAAAAATTAATTATTTCTTATATTAGGTAGGTAATTAACATAACCTTATAAAACTCCACCACAATATATATAATTTCAAATTATTTAATTTTTTAAATAATTATATATATTTTTTTTCTGTAGAACGCACGGGTGAGAATCTAGTTAAAGTTAAAGAAAATGAAATGAAAAAAACAATATTCAAGTTTTGGTATATAGATAACATTAGTGAGACAGTTATCAATAATGAGCGGTTAATTAACCACAATAGAATGAATTTGAGTTTTAAATTGTGATTATAAATAGACAAAAAACACTTGACGGTTAATAACGCAGTGAGCGATTACTTTAGCTAGTATTAAAATCGTTAAAGGAAATTAAAGCTAAAAGAAAAAAGAAACGAAAAAAATAATATTCAAGTTTTGAAATATATATACAACAGTAGTAAGACCGTTATCAATAATAGGCGGTAAATTAAACACAATAGAATGAATTTGAGTTTCAAATTGTAATTATATATAGACAAAACTCACTTGACGGTTAATAATATAGTGAACGGTTACTTAAACCAGTATTAAAACCGTTAAATGAATTTAAAGTTAAAGAAAAAAAAGAGATAAAAAAAATAATATTCAAGTTGTAGTATATAAACAATAGGAGTGAGACAGTTATCAATAGTGGACATTACGTATAATAGTGAAACAGTTTAAATAATACACAGTTCTATAAAACTTACTAATATACAAGAAATTAAAGTGAAAGAAATAAAATAAAAAAGATTTCTATGCACTGTTCATTAGTCTCTGACACAATTTCTCTTGATCAGGGGATATAACCTTTTTATTAGATAACCTTTCTGTTGGAGGCTGAAATTAAAAGGTCCAAGATGCTATCGTCTATTAATGCAGACAACTGGCTACCTTCCAAATAAGAAGGGGTATCGAATTCTTCTCTAATATTCCATCTTCAATGTTATCACGAGAGAATTGTAAAGCGATGTTCCCTAAACCCCAATTTGCAAAAAGAACTTGCAAGATCTTGTTTCAGTGTATTCTTTAGACTCCCTTTTATAGTATAATATATTCTGCAAGAATGCTTTTTTAGTTATTTTTTAATCAGCAGTTATTTTTTTCAGTGTACTTTTGTTTTAGTGTACTCTTTTGACTCCCTTTCTTGCTTTTATATTTTGCAAGAATGCTTTACGTTAAAATAAAGTAAAGTAAAAAAGATTATCTCAAACAGAATCTGAAACTATGTTGAATCTTTTTCAATTGAAGATTCAATTTTGCTTCTACTTTTATTAATACTCCCTCTATCCTACAAAGATATCTCCCTTTCATTTTTTACATAGATTAAGAAAACATAATTAATGTTGTTGAAAATATACAATTTAAGAATATATTTCCTATTATACCATTTAGTTTATTTAATATTTCATTGTAGATTTTTTTATTGTTGATTACATGCATAATAAATAAGGGTATAAAACTAGAAAGTTAAATAAGGAAAGGAGAATATAATTTACGATTGATAAAAAAAGAATATGGAATATCTTTTTGGGATGGAGGGAGTACATAGATTAGGGGCTCTCTTGACATTACTTGTAGATAGAAACTGTCATCAGTGACAAAATGTAACTTAAATGACATTTAATTTGTGTGCAATTAATGAAAGCATGAACTTAATGACATTTAATTCAACCAGTATACTCCCTCCGTCCCAATTATATAGTTTATGTTGCCTTTTTAGAGTGCCCCAATTATATTGTATTATTTCTTTATTAAAGAGTCTAAAATTACATTATTTTACTAATTTACCCTCATTTAATAGTTAGTTAAAACTATCAATTTTAAATTTTATTCATTAAATAAGAGTAAATTAGGAATATAGATTGTAAAATATATATTTCAAATATAATTTTTAATCTACTTGAACTAGCAAAATTAACTATATAATTGAGACAAAGGGAGTATAACACAATGTCAATTAATGAAAGGATGAACTTATCAGTGATTATAGGGTGCTCGTATAAAAACATGCTGCCGATATAGCCCCTCTAAAATTGCATCCAATGTCTGCTTTCTCATCTCATTATTATTAGATTATTCTAATTATTTCTAAATGCAAAATTTTGTATTAAAAATATTGAGAAAATTGCACTGGGCCCCAAACTTTACAACTACTAGTCAAATTAATTATACCATCTTCTTCAACATCCCCAACCCCCCCCCACCCAAAAGTCGCACCACGACACACGACTTGATGCTGCTGTCTCATCCCATTGCCAAGATTACTAGGGTCTCTTTCACTCGTCAAAAAGTCGACTCCAAATTTTTGGTTGGATACATTGTGATTTATCTGTATTGGAAAATTCGTCATCTTTAATCTTGTACTTTTTGTTGTTTCGTATACTTCTTTACTACGACAAGTCAAATCTCTTTCTAGTACCAATATGTAACACAAAAAAAAAAGAGGTTCTTTTAGTCCGTTCACATCATGGATTAGATGATGTGGACAGAGTGAAATTGTTTTGTTTTTTGTTAACTTCAGAATGCTTGTTAGGTTGATCTTGAAATTTCACAAAAAGTCCCCAACTTTTGAATTAAAAATCGCCTGGGTCCCCAACCTTTTTTCCTCTCTCTTGGGTCACCAACCTTTCATAAATTCACACCATAGATCCCTTTTGCCACTATTCCATCAATATTTCATTTTCAAACAAAATAATTAGAAATAATAAAAAATTAAAAAAAAAAAAGAAAAACCCACCCACCCTCCCCTCCGGCAGCATTTTTGCTACCGGAAATGCTGCCGTGTTCGGTAGATTCTGGTAGCAAAAATATGGGGAGGAGGAGGGTGAATCCCCCCAAAATACTGCCGGAAATGCTCAGCAAATGGGGGTAAACCCCTCTGTCTAAAACGGCAACAAAATGCTGTCGTTTCCTACAGCAAAAATGGGGGGTGAATCCTCCCAAAATGCTGTGTCTGCTATCATTTTTGGTAGCTTTTAGGGGGGCATTTCCGGCAGTATTTTGGGGGGAAGGGTTCCATTTTTGCTGCCGAAAACAATAGGATTTTGCTGTAGTTTTCGACAGCAAAACTGATGCCAGAAATGGCAGCATGGCAACATTTTTGGAGGGTTCATCCCCTCTTTTTGCTATCGGAAATGACAGCAAAAATGGTGCCAGAAATGACAGTAGTCTGTTGCCATTTCTAGCAGCATTTGGAGGGAGGGGGAGGGGTTCTTTGCTGTCGGAATTGGTTCCATTTTCGGCAGTATTGGTAGGGTGGCGTGGGTGGGGGGTGGGAGCCGGGTGGGTTTTTTAAAATTTTTAATTATTTTTTTTTAAAATTAAATAGTTAAGGCTAAAAAGGTCATTTTCTTTGAAAAATTGACGGAATAGTGACAAAAAGGACCTATCGTGTGAATTTATGAAAGGCTGATGACCCAGGAGAGCGAAAAAAAGATTGGGAACCCAACGGATTCTCAACTCAAAGATTGATGACCTTTTGTGAAATTAACCCTGATCTAAAATATCCCCGGCCTAAGATTTTTCAGTCCAAGGGTATCAAAGTCGTGACAATGATCTACCGTCAAATATCTAATGGTATTATACCGTCAAACGCTTGAGTAGCATGTCAGATGCATGAGATATGGCACGCTACATCATATCATGTTATGTGGCATGCCAAATGGCATGTATCGAGCAAGGATGTGCATGCCATTTGACATACTACATAGGCATTTGGTGGAGTAATACTATCAGATGTCTGAGGGTGTTACTCATTAAAATCTAACATGATATGGTTTGAATACTGAGCGGATTATAAATGTTTACCTATATTGATAGTATCATAGGTTGGACGGAAATATTAGAAAAGTCGACGTCCCACGATGAAGATACATTGTCATCCGTCTCCACAAGTCTTGGTCATCTTATTCATATATATTTTTGAACCAATTCACAGAGTGAGATACTTGTACTGCTTATTTCTCAATCTTAGAGTTGTTTACCAAAATAAAAAATAAAAAAGCTTATCGTGGATCTCTACTCATTATTCGATCTAGCCATGTTACACCAAATATTAATTGAAAGGGGAAAAATTCATGAGTCCTTTCGTAGGTTATGGTGGCTTCTCACCCGGTACCATGACCCGCCCTGCCTTGACCCGCCCTGTAAAATATTGGACAAAGACGTGTTGTCGGATTTACATAACAAAAATAATAAATATACAGTTTTGATTTAGTATTTGACGCGTTAAATTAATGTTTTATTAATACTATATTAATACGCTTATATACTCGATTAATGCTTTATTATATTTCACTTTAAAATCATTTAACTTATTTCATTTTATTAGTTAACAGTCTAACAATACGTATAGGCATGTACCATATTCACTCGATACCCATTCACATAAAAATTTTCATACTAATGAGAAAGTGCCCTCCCGACGTACCCTTTTTACTAGTAAAATTCAAAATTGATAGTTATAATTAAAATATTAAATAGGAAAATATTTGTAAAGAAATGCAAGTTAGACATTTTAATACAAAGGGAGACCATACATGTGGGATGTCTTAAAAGAAAAATAAGATCAGATAATCGGAATGGAGTAAGTAGTTTTTTTGTGCAGTTCATTTTCTTCTGGTGGATTTCATGTATATTTGTTCACAAAATTTTCACTAAAATTTATTATTATCTTCGTCAAATTAAAATATCGATAAATTAGCATTCAACATGTACGTTACATGGGAAGATAAATTCCCAATGTTTCATATAAAAAAATTCATTACATAAATTGTAACAAACAATGAATAGTCACAATAGTAATTGAATCAAATGAAATAACAACAAGAATTCAGTCGATATTTTGAAGGCTTCACATCTATGGAGAAAAAATACTAAGAAAATAAATTATTTACATCCTCTAGAATCTAATCTTTGCAACATAAATGAAATAGAAATAAAGATTAAAAAATAGTCACATAGGTTTTCAAGTTAGATCATAGATGTCAAAAAAATAAAATTTAGCCATATATTATTATGATAGAATTATATTATGTGTCTTTAACTGTTTGTGTGATGTAAATAAATAGATTTTTATTGCACAAAAAAAGAGAATAAATCAGTTGATTTGCTCCAAGTTATTATGAACTAAATTTCCATTTATAATATATTTTGAATTACATTTCCAAGTTATTTTGAAATTAATTTTGATTTCCATATTATCAAGGACTTTGGGAAGGAAATTTTGAAAATCAAACAAAGATAAATAGTAAATAAATAGAGATAATACCAGACAATTAATTTATAATGCCTTCATTTTTGAATAATTCAGTAGCGGGAAGAATAATTATAAAAAAAATAATCCATAAGAAATTGAATAGTTACTCGCCATCAAATTTACATCAGTAGCGGATAATAAAAAATTATAAAAATACATAATTATATATAAATGCTAAAAAAAAAGGAAACGAGCAAACTAAAATAAAAAAGGAATATAAAAAACTAATAAACTAATATAAATTATTGAAAACTCATAATGAATATCTAAATAAGAAAAATTTAAATTTTAAAACTAGAAAATGAGGCTTATAAATTTTTCATTTATTTTATTTTATTTTAATGTAAGAGTTTCCTTTCTTTGCATTATCTAGATTAGTGAATTAACTTTGCATTGACAAAACCCCTATATTGACAAAACTACACTAATTCCAAGTTGTTTTATATTTAGAAGACTTTCATTAAGAAACTCGATCATAGAGATCAATAATGGCTAACTTTCAATTTCTTTAACAAAAAAAATGTTTTTTTCCCCTTTTTTGTTTACCAATCTACAATTTTATACATGGCAAGTAGCACCGTAAAATTTTTGTCGATAATAATTTTAAAAAGTTTATCCAATTGGAACAATAGTAAGGAACAATACTTAAAACGTAATGCTCCGTGCCCTATAACAACCTTGTCACGTTGCATAGATATATATAATCACTACACCCATGTATTACATAAAAGTGTTACATAAATTATCACAATTACGAGAAAATTTAATTCAACTTTATGATTTCCATGCAATCTACTACGTTAAATAATAATCATATAATCATATAATATATAATACAAGAGTGTTTAATTGGATTTTGATTTTCAATTGTAATTTTTTCACCCATAATTTTACTGACATCGTCATAATGTAGCACAATGATTTGGGCCGGATTACTACCTCTACAAATGGTGCCCCAATTGATTTTACTTTTTATTTTATTTATTTTATTTGTTTAATTTATGAAAGAGAATTATATACTTTCATATATTTTTCTCTTATCCCTTCAATCTTCAATCTTCCCATAATTTTAAAAATTCATTCCATAATTTCTTCCCTTATAAAATCACAAAATTTTATTAATCTATTTGAAAATTATATGAAGATAATTTTAAAAATTCCTTCCCTTCAAATTTTCCTTTCTTAGAGTCCTTGAATCTATTTGAAAATTATATGAAGATAAAATTTTATGATTTTATAAGGGAAGGAATTATGGAATAAATTTTTAAAATTATGGGAAGATTGAAGATTGAAGGGATAAGGGAAAAATATATGAAAGCATATAATCCTCTTTCATAAATTAAACAAATAAAACAAATAAAATAAAAATTAAAATCAATTGGGGCACCATTTGTAGAGGTAGTAATCTGGCCCAAATCATTGTGCAACATCATGACGAGGTCAGTAAAATTATGGGCGGAAAAATTGCAATTGAAAATCAAAATCTAATTAAAAACTCTTGTATTATATATTATATGATGATATTATATATATATATATATATTGGATCTTCCTATATAACGAACGGGTGGAAATCAAGTCTTAATTGATAATTAAAGCATAACAAAAATAATCTTGAAATTTTAATTAAAAAAATTTGAAATCAGATTTCAAATTTACTAACACATTTACAAAATCACATATCCCAAGGTAAAGGGACCAACTTCAAGTTAAATTATTTAAATTTATTGAGAATTTATAACTTTTATCATTATTTTTTTGATATGAAGATGCTTTTTCATGCATGTTTGTTTAAAAGGTTAATTTCACAAATCGTCTCCAATATTTAAGTTAAGAATCAGTTGAGTCTTTAGTCTTTTTTTCGACTTCCTGAGTCCCAAACCTTTCATAAATTTGCACGATAGGTCTTTTTTTACGGATTCTTTTAATACTGCTGTTAACTTTTCTATAAAATTACAGTTATACCCTTTAACTTTTTAATTTTAAAAAAGAAAAGATTTAAAAATATTAAAAATAATAAAAAAATTTTAAAAAAGGGGGGGAACACCCACCCCTACACCATCTCACCCTTCCAAGAACAGTTACCAGAAATGGGAATGCTGCCATTTTAGCCGTCGGAACGACAGCATTTGCCTTTTTTGGCCGCCGGAAATAGTAAACTTCCAGCGGCCATTTCTAGTGGCCGTGGACGGGAGGGGAGGGGGTGGGGTGGGTGGGGTGGGTGTGTTTCCCTTTTTTTGTTTTCTTTATTTTTAATATTTTTAAATCTTGTTTTTAAAATTAAAAAGTTAAGGGGTATAATAGTAATTTTATTGAAAACTTAACAGCAATATTGATAGAATATGTCAAAAAGACCTATCATGCAAATTTATAAAAAGTTGAGGACCCAGGAGGTCAAAAGAAAAGGTTGAAGACTCAGCCGATTCTTAACTTAAAGATTAAGGACGATTTGTGAAATTAACCGTTATTTAAATTTTGGCTAAGGGCAAGTACGTGTGCTTGCTTCTAAGCTTATTGAAGCTTGAATGAATTGTATTAGTCTTTTAAACAATAATTTATTTTCCAAACCTAGTTTCAATTCAATTATCGTGCTTATTTTTCCAAATTTTGCAAAAACACATTGTATATATATTATCATAACCTAACCTGACAAAACAATATTAATTATATACCTGGCCATTAACATTAACATTTATTTTATTGTGACAACAACAAATCGTATTAATTAGATATCCAACTTGTTTAAGATATAACTGCTGCGTACTACATAGCCTAATAATTCATATATATATATATATATATATATGTATGTATGTTGTGAAAAGGAGAGAGAGAATACAAAGGGGCTATTTATAGTTTTATAATATCCAAGGAAGTCTTGGTGGGCAACTAAAATATTCTTGGAGTAGTGACCAAGATACGATGGCTAGGGTTTCAGGGTTAATCATTCATACTAGAATACTATTTACAACAATCCCCCTTGAATGACTATCTACATATTAACTGTCTCATTAAAAACCTCGTTTGGGGAAAATCCAATGGGAGAAAAACCTACAAAACTAGGAAAAAAGAGTACAGTTAATTTCAGAGTATCAATATGCTTCCTCGTTAAAACTTTATCAAGAAAACCCAGTGGGACAAAACCTGAATGAAGGAAAAAGAGTACAGCTATTCCCTATTATGTTGATCACTGCAAATCTTTAAGTCAGCGCATACCAATTTGATGTACCAATTTTCTGAATGTAGATGTTGTTAATGCCTTCTTGAACAAATCAGCCACATTATCACTCGAGCGAATTTGTTGAATATCAATGTCACCACTCTTTTGAAACGCATGTGTATAGAAAAACTTGGGAGAAATATGTTTTGTCCTGTCACCTTTGATATATCCTCCTTTGAGCTGTGCAATACAAGCGGCGTTGTCTTCTATAATACAGTTGGACTTTCCTTCGTTGAAGCAAATCTACAGGGCTCTTGGATGTGATGCGTTATATTCCTCAACTATACACATTCTCGACTTGCTTCGTGGATTGCAATTATTTCAGAATGATTTGAGGATGTTGCTGTCAAGGTTTGCTTCACAAATCTCCATGATATAACAGTTCCTCCATATGTAAATACATAACATGTTTGTGACTTGGCTTTATGTGGATCAGAAAGATAATCTGCATCTACATATCCCACTAAAGAATATTTTGATTGTTGTGATTAATATAATCACATATCAATGGTACCTTTCAAGTAACGTAGAATGTGTTTTACACCATCCCAATGTCTTAAAGGGTGTGCAGAGCTATATCTTGCAAGGAGATTTACAGAAAAAGCTATATCTGGTCGGGTGCAATTTAGAAGATAAGTTGATGCTTCGATTGTACCAAGATGTGGTGCTTCAGGACCAAGTATCTCTTCTCATTCTTCAAGTGGGCGAAATAGATCTTTATCCACTTCAAGTGTTCTAACAACCATAGGTGATGCCAACGGATGTGCTTTATCTTTATAAAAATGCTTCAACGCTTTAACACTTTTTCTGTATATGAAGATTGATGAATAAACAGTCCTTCAGGGACATGCTCAATTTGCAAACCAAGACAAAACTTTGTTTCCCAAATCTTTCATCTCAAATTCATTTTTCAAGTATTCAGCAGTTTTATTGAGCTCTTCAGGAGTCATAATCAGATTCAAATCATCAACATAAACTGCTACAATTGCAAATCCATTATCTGTTTTCTTTATGAAAACACAAGGACAGATATCATCATTTTTATATCCCTTTTTCAACATATATTCGCTAAGGCGGTTGTACCACATTCGACCAGATTGTTTCAACCCATACAGCGACCTTTGCAATTTGATTGAAAACATATTTTTGTGATATGTATCATTTACCTGTGATACATTAAATCCTTTAGGGATTTTCATGTATATATCACTATCAAATGAACCATATAGATATGCAGTTACTACATCCATAAGGCGCATATCAAGCCTTTGTGACACTGCCAGACTTATTAAAAATCTAAAAGTAATCGTGTATATTATGGGGGAGTATGTTTCCTCGTAATCAATTCCTGGTCTTTGAGAGAAACCTTGTGCTACGAGTCTAGCATTATATCTCGTAATTTCATTATTTTCATTTCTCTTCCTGACAAAGATCCATTTTTATCCAACAAGGATAACATTTTCAAGGGTTCAAAGTTCAAACTACAGGTCCGAATACATTTTTTTTTAAGGAATTTAATTCCGCTTATATGGCTTCTTTCCATTTGGCCAATCATATCTATTTGACAGTCTTTAACTGACTGTGGTTGAGGATCCTTATTCATGATTTCAAGAGCCACACTAAAGGTGAATATATTGTTCGCGACTTTTTTTTCTCTTTCCCATAATTTATGAGATGACAAATAATTTATTGAAATCTTATTATTTTTGGACAATGGCAGTTCCTCAGGAACTACATTACTTTCATTTGATTGATCAATTATTTTTGTCAGTGTTTGGTTCTTGTCTTGTACCTTTCTTTTTCTAGGTACAGAATCTTTAGAACCAATTGGTTGACCACGCTTCAACGTACTTCAGATTCACTTGCTACGACAACATATCCTTCAGGGACATCAATTTTGGCTGGAGCATTAACTGCTGGTATATAAAATTGTGTCACTTTTCTTGTATCAACAAAAGCATTTGACAGTTGATTTGCAGCCTTTTGCAAATGAATTATCCTTGCAACCTCTTGTTCACATTGATTAGTGCGGGGATCATAATGTGACAGAGTTTTTTCATTCCAAGAAAGATCATGATGCCTTTGTGGATGTAGATTTATCCCTCCCAATGTCGGGAACGTCATTTCATCAAAATGACAATCTGCAAATCGTGCAGTAAACAAATCACTCGTTAAAGGTTCTAAATACCTTATAACTGAAGGTGAATTAAATCCAACATATATTCCAAGCCTTCGTTGCAAACCCATTTTGGTACGCTGTGGGGTGAAATTGGTACATGCACAGCACAACTAAAAAATCTTAAGTAAGAGACGTTAAGCTCTCGACCAAAAGCATGCTGCAAAGGAAAAAATTGATGATAAGTTGTTGGCCTAATACGGACCAACGTTGCAGCATGTAATATAGCATGACCCCAAATAGAAGTTGTGAGTTTTGATCTCATAAGTAATGATCTAGCAATTAATTGGAGACATTTAATAAACGACTCTGCTAAACCATTTTGAGTATGGATATGGGCAACTGAATGTTCAACTTCAATTCCGATTGCCATACAATAATCGCTAAATGCTTGAGATCTAAACTCACCAGTATTATTAAGACGAATTTTCTTGATTGAATAATCAAGGAATTGAGCTCTTAATTTTATTATTTGGGTAAGCAGTCTAGCAAATACTGTATTTCTAGTAGAAAGTAAGCACACATGGGACCATATACTGAAAGCATCAATTAATACTATAAAGTAACAAAATGGTCCACATGGTAGGTGTATTGGCCCACATATATATCCATGAATCCTTTCTAAGAAAGTTGAAGATTCAATATTAACCTTCGTACTAGAAGGCCTAATGACTAACTTGCCTTGCGCACATGCTACGCATATGAAATTATTTGCTAAAAGAATCTTCTGGTTCTTTAGATTATGCCCATATGAGTTATTAATTTTCCTGCGCATCATAGTCGCTCCTGGATGCCCAAATCTATCATGTCAGAGCATAAAGCTATCTGAGTCAACGAACTTCAGGTTCGTGACATGGTTTAACTCGATTGCTTTTATGAATGTATAATACATTCCTGATGGCAGTGTTGAGAATTTTTCCTTTATCTGCTTATAGTCAGATACAAAGGAATTTATGCAGAGATACTCATTATTATCTACTTGTATCGTCTCAATGTGGTATCTGTTGCAGTGGATATCTTTAAAACTCAGCAAATTTCTCCTGGATTTGCTGAATAAAGTGCATCTTCAATATTTAATTTAGTATTATTTGGTAGAATAATACAAGCTCTTCCGGAGCCTTCAATGATATTAGATGCACTTGATATAATATTAGCATTATCCCTAGCTAATGTTAATTCCAAAAAATACTTTTTGTCTTGAAGAGTAGTATGTGTGGTTCCACTATCCATAGACAGATATCTCGATAATCCATTATCAACCTTGGATGCAATAAGGAAAAAGATGCCAATCTGCTCATAACGTGTTGTGAAAAGAAGAGAAACAAAGAATAGATGAATAATTATTTGTAAAGACGTGTGTATTATTCTCAATACAAAGGGGGCCATTTATAGTTTTACAATACTCAAGGATCTCTTGGTAGGCAAGTAAATATTCTTAGAGTGGTGACCAAGACACGATGGTTAGGGTTTTAGAGTTAGTCATTCATACTAAAATACTATTTATAACAATATATACACATCATATATAAGCAATTCCCTGTCTCGAATATTAGGATTTTCTTGATTTACCAGATTTTTTTTGTGTGTATATATTTAGCATGAATAAATTAATATACTATGCTACTTTTACCATTGTAACCTAGTCTCGTTTTATTTAAAAAAGAAAAAAATAGTTACTAAATAAAGTTGAAATACACATGCAGTCCAATAGACAATGACATAAGCCCAACCCCATCTATATCACTCCCAGAAGATTCCGATGGGTTATTGGCGCAACCTTGGATTTGTTTTGTGAAAATCGTCCCTACCTTTCATTTCTTGGCAATTTCATCCCCACCTTTATATTTCTTGGCGGAATTCATCACTGCCGTCATTTGCCGTTAATCTTTCCATTTTTCAACCTTTATTTTTGTAATATTATATCATATATACACACTTATATTTTATAAAGCCTAAATTAATGCATTAATTATTATTTTTTGTATTTTAAAAAAATTAATGCACTCAAATCTAAATATGCAAATAAAATGTTAGAGAAGATTAAATAAGATAAGTGCGTTTTATTTTATTATGTTGTTTTACATGGTTCAGAACTGATTACTAAATAGACGTATAGTTAAAAAAGTATAACAAGCAAAATAATTAACAACGTTGTCACCTAAATAAAAAATATATAATTTACTTCTCTGATAATTTTCTTGAATATCATACACACACATATTCTTTTCACTTCTTCTGATAGTTTCGACACTGTTGAAGAGTATATATATCTCTGTATGTGTATGTAATATTCAAGAAAATTATCAGAGAATCAAATTATATTTTATTTTATTTATGCCGCAACTTTGTTAATTATTTTGCTTGTTATACTTTTTTAATTATACGTCTATTTAGTTATCAGTTATGAACCCTATAAAACAACATAATAAAATAAAACACACTTATCTTATTTAATTTTATCTAACATTTTATTGGCGTATTTAGATTTGAGTGCATTAATTTTTTTAAAATACAAAAAATAATAATTAATGCATTAATTTAGACTTTATAAAATATAAGTGTGTATATATAGATATAATATTATAAAAATAAAGGTTGAAAAACGGAAAGATTAACGGCAAATGACGGCATGGATGAATTCCGCCAAGAAATACAAAGGTGGGGATGAAATTACCAAAAAATGAAAGGTATGGACGATTTCCACAAAACAACTCAAAGGTAGGGACCTTTTGCGCCAATAACCCAGGTTCCGATCCTTTGTAGATGAGTAATGTTATTTAACACTGCAACTACTCGAAACTAATAAGTTCAAATTATATAAATATGAGACATTAAATAATAAGTTAAGTGAATTAAAACATATAGGTTTAATTTTACAAAAGGTCCCCAACCTTTGAGTTAAGAACGCGTTTCGTCCCCAATTTTTTTTAAGCAACACCCCACCCCACCCAAACAAACCTCTCAAATTCCCTCCGAAAAATGGCAACCAAAATAGGAGGGGTGAATCCCTCCAATTTGCCACCGTCTGGCAACAAATAGGGAGGATGGAGAGATTCACCCCCCAAACGTTGCCAGAAGTGGCATGTCACTTCTAGCAGCAACTTTTCAACTAGTTCCGGCAACAAAAGTGGAAGGTGAATCCCCCAATTTTTGCGGCCGCCGGAAGTGGCAGCGTTTGGAGGTGAATCCCTCAAATTTGCTGCCGGACGGCAGCAAAATTGCTGCTATTTCTAGTAACAAAAATGCTGCCAGAAATGGCAGTAATCTGTT
>CAVNYN010269521.1:0-12348 GCA_963692815.1 Nyctanthes arbor-tristis
TCGATGTTTTGATCAACGTCCCTTTAAGGCAAGTGCTCCAAAAACCCGATCTCTCAGGTTTCTTAGTCAAATGGTCTGTCGAGCTCAGCCAGTATGACATTAAATATAAGCCAAGGATAGCCATCGGAGGCCAAGCCTTAGCTGACTTCATAGCTGAGCTCACACCCTCTCAGCATAGTCTTGGCAGTCCACAATCTTTAACCTGGGAATTGTATGCTGGTAGATCTTCCACCAATCAGGCCTCCGGAGCGGGAATCGTTCTCATCAGCCGTTCCAAACACCACCATTGTCAAGTTATCAGGTTCGGTTGTAATGCCACCAACAATGAAGCCAAGTACGAGGCTATACTAGCGTGGAACAATATGGCAAAATTGATAAGCATTAAAAGATTGGTTATCAAAAGCGTCTCCCAGCGTGAACCAAACAAGCGAAGCTTGCTTGGCATGTGCTGAAAAGCTTTCCCTATACCAAAAGAAACTCATTGAAGAACTCAAAGGATTGGATTGGTTTGAGATCGTACGGATCCTGCGAGCTGAAAACAGCCACGCCGATGCTTTGGCTAAGCTTGCAACCGGTAAAGGTGTAGGAGAGCTCAGCAGCATTCCCATCAAAGAATTGAAAAACTCATCTATCTACAAAACGGGGATTATGACGACAGACCAGACGAGTAACTAGATGGATACTATCATCTAATTTTTAAAGGAATGAGTAGCCTCCTAGGTGTGGAGGCCAAAAAACTAAGACAACGAGCTGCCAGGTTCTAAATAGCTGATGGAATCTTATACAAAATAAGTTTTGCTAGGCCATTGCTTAGATACCATATCCCAGCCAAAGCACAAGCCGTACTGGAAGTACACTCTAGGGTATGTGGCAACCACTTAGTGGGCAATCCCTTGCACACAAGATCTTGAGATAAAGATACTTCTGGCCGAGGGTTAAGAAAGATGTCGTCGAGTTTGCCAAAGCTTGTAACAAATGCCAAAGATTTGCCCCTCTTATCAAGAGCCTGCCAGAGGAAATGACTTCAGTGATAGGACCATGGCCTTTGGACAAATGGTAGGTAGATCTCATTGGCCCGCTCCCAAAAGGAAAGGGAGGAAACTAGTTCGCTATTGTAGCCGTGGATTACTTCACAAAGTGGGTAGAAGCTGAAGCCTTAACCACTATTACAGAGCATAAACCAACAGGCTTCATCTGGAGGTCAATCATTTGCAAATTTAGAGTTCCAAATGCCATAATCATAGACAATGGCAAATAATTTGATAACTCCAAATTCCAAACGTTCTGCGAAGAGTTGGAGATAAAGAACTTCTATTCGACCCCCATCACCCACAGGCTAACAGACAGGTCAAAGCTATCAACAAAATTACTAAGCAAACTTTGAAAAGGCGTTTGGAAGCCCTAAAAGGGAGCTGGACTGAGGAGCTTCCTGCAATTTTATAGTCCTACTGGATGAGCTGTAGAACTAAAATAGGCGAAACTCCCTTCTCTCTCATATGTGGAATAGAGGCTCTGATTCCGGTTGAGTTGGAAGTCCCTACTTCTAGGGTAATGCATTTCGATGAAGCAAGAAACAACGAACTACTCATCAGTGAACTTGACCTCCTCACCGAAAAGAGAGAGCTGGTAGAAATCAGAAACGTGATTTACAAGCAGAAATGTGCCAGGTTCTATAACACTAAAGTCTAAGTTCATAGGTTCAAGGTGAAAGACCTAGTCCTTCGCAACGTTTTCCCCTCAACTATAGAGCTAGCCTCAAGAACTCTGGGACCAATATGGGAAGGCCCATATAGAGTCAGACGGATCCTATTAAACGTGGCCTACAAACATAAAGATGTGCAAGGAACATAATTAATGTACCCATAGAACGCAGAGCACTTGAAAAGATATTATCAATAGTCGGGTATCAATTCTAAATTACTTGTATTATCTCTAAATGCTTTTATCACAACTGTCAAGACATGGTTGGAAAATTAACACGCCGATGCGAGCTCTAAATTTCCAGACCATAATTTTGTGACCTAACAGTTAGCGATATTTTGAGTGATGAATGATTATTTACGTGCTTAAATATCTGCTTTGCTGTGATTTTATGCCAATCTATAACGATCAAGTAAAGGGTATGCGACCAAGGTCATAATGAGCTTATGACCAGCAACTTAACACTTATCTAAAAAAGATTAGTTTTACCAGCTCGAAACCGTGACTGAAACAAGCTTTTAGTCAGCGACCTCATGCTCAAGGAAAATGTTACGCCATCAAAACTAGAACAAGCTCTTAGTTAAACAACCTCACACTTAATCATGTTAGCGTCCTGACACTATGAAAATTTGTTTAAGGTTCTAAGTAAGTAAACGTGAATGAGAACGAGCTTCTCGCTAAACGACTATGACTAAAGGCAAGGTTATCGAAAACAATACATAGATAAAGAGCTAGTAGTTAGAGAAAATTTCACTTCATTTATAAGAATTAAGGAATACAAAAGAATAGAGTTACAAAGGCCTTAGGCTTGGTTCTCTAAAGTCTGAGTCGGAGCCTCAACTTTCTCCCCCATAGGAACCTCTGCTCCTCTCCCAGCTGGAACTGAAACATCTGCCTCATGTTCAACATGTGCCGGAACCTCAACCACACCTTCTCTTCCTCATTCGAGCTCTCAAAGCACCATCACTTTTTAGCTTGGAAATTTGCTCGATGAGGAAGGCTAAGTTGTATTCGGGGTGATTCTTGGCGACCTCGCCAAAGATCTCCTTGGCCGTCTAGTAGTAAAGAGCAGCATTGGCGCTCTTGTATTCCTCCGAGCCCTTGTATTTTGCGATGGCCTCTCTGTGTCAAATGAGCTCATTGGAAGAGGCCTGGCTCTTTACCTCATTTGGGACCTACTTGTGGCTGGACCTCTCAGTCGCCAGTTGAGTTTCGAGGTCTTCGCTCTTCTTCCTCAAGACTTTGAGCTTGGCCCTCAGATTTGTAGCCTCCCCCCAGAAACATGAATCTCCCGCTCTTTCTACTTCAAGGCCAACACTAGCTTCTCTTTCACCTTAATATCCTCGGTTACTTGGTTAGAGAGTTTATTCTTCTCTCCAGTGAAGCAACGCACACAAGCCATGGCATGCTCATCTAGAATAGCAGACCGAGCACGCATGGCCGTACTAGCTTGAAGAATCTCAGCCATTGTAGATGAGGTGGCAAACTCCTCCCAGTTTCTTGATCACCCTCTAGCCACACTGCTCATGGCGTCAGTGACAATGTAGGGCATGCCCTACACGACGCCCTCAAAAGGCTCTTCCGATCTATTTTGAATCTGAACAATGCCTTAGGCTTTTTGCTTTTCAACTTCTCCAGCTGAACCAGGCGAGCAGGATCCATGGGAAGATAGAGATCCTCGGCGAGCGAGTCAAGTGGCCCCTTCTCATTAGCTAGCTGCGCCTCTTTATTCTAGACAAGGGGAGGCATGAGAGGAAGTGTTGGGTATAGGCTCCCAGATGACTAGATGTTTCTTGGTAGGTCACTCCGGATCGACCATGCCTTTGTTTGTCAAAGGCCTCTTCCCTACGGCCTTCTGCTCTCTAAGCTTCTTCTTCTCCTCTTTCTTTCTTAAAGCCTCTTCTATTTTCTTGGCAGTCCTCATTTTCTTGGCCTTGTCACGAGCTGCCTTTTTCTTCTCCTACACATCCCTCTTTTTCTTGGCCTCATAGACAAACCGTTTTTTTACCTTTGAAAAGGTACTTTTTCCCTTAAAAAACACGGTGTCAGGTCGAGTAGGACAGTGAAACAAGGTCATTTGAAAGATTCAAGTGTAAGAAAACAACTTACAGTTGTTTAGGTCATTAGAAATGCACTCAGTCTGGGGAACAAATAGCCCAGTTCTTATCAGAAAGTCTTCATCCGTCTGGTCTGCGATGTGATGGTCGTTGGCTGGAACTGCAGCGACGGTCTCGACCTACTCTTTAAATGGAAAGTCAACAACTAACCTCGTGCTCCCAAAAATGAACAAGATAAGAAGAGCTCGCTAGGAAAGATAAAAGAAATACTAGAAAATAACTTACTGGGCTGTCGGTAGCTCATCGAGATGTTGATATCCTTGTCACCTAGGATAGATAGAGTCATCCACTCGCCTTCTACCCAAAACCAGCTCTCCTTCTAGTTGGAGATAGTCTCAGATACCCCCTTAACCAGGTTCCTCCAAAGGTTCAAAGCCTTGGCTTTAGGCCGTGTAGCAGCATAGAACCACCCTTTCCTAAATGGCGAGGCCTTTAACAGGTAATAAGAATTGACGTCATTGGGACTCAGAAACATCCAGCCCTTATGTTGTCAAAAGGCGAGGACTCCAATTATGTTCCTCCAGCTTGCTAGAGTAATTTACGAGGGAGCAACCCCCCAGTACCTCAACAACCTTGAAACAGGTCGTGGCAGTGGAATGCAGAGGAGGGCAATAGGCTCGTTCCCCCTCATAAGGAACCCACAGTGCGACGCGATCTGACAAGCAATATGATTGTCACTACGCGTGCAAATCTTTTTCCTTTATCTTGGAAGGAACACGTTTGCACACCCACAGCAGATCTTTTTCACGAACTACCGCCGCCAGAGGCCGCCCATTAGAGCTAGCCTCTAACTTGCTGTCCCCCTCTCCTTCTTCACTCTCATCTTCAGTCCATTCAAATTGGACCTCGGCCCCGACTCCGCCATATCCTCGTTCGTAGACCACTCTACCTCCACCTTGACATCCTCATCTTCCCAATTCCCTGGCTGAGAACTCCCTGCGCATTCCATCTCACTCACTTACAGGTTTTTAAACAACTAAAAACCCTAGAAATACTCCCAAGGGAATGAAAATTACTGTTCGTAAATCCCTAGAACATGCCATTCCATTAAGTGGTTGACACGTAGTAGAGTAGGCCAAACAAGAAGTTTCGAAATTCAAAAGACTCAATTTGGGCGGCAAAGGCCTGGAGAGGGCGGTGAGCAGACCTTCAAGGCCGCTAACCCTGAAGCCCTGGAATAGCGACCTTGAGGGGGCATTTTATGGTTGATAGGTCGTCAGGTCAGTGAAGGTTAATGGTCAACAAATGTCAACGGGTGTTAGACCTCGAAGGCAAATCGCATATGCCTCTCTAAAACTCACAACCTGAAAGATCTAAAGACCTGGAGACCTTAGAACCTGGCACAATCCAGCGACTTGAAGAGCTAGTCATCACCAATATACTCAACGCTTTGGCGTCCGAGTCGCCAGGTCGCCACACCCCCAAGGTCGCGAGGTTATGAACTCAAGGAAGTGCCAACTAGGCAACAGTTTACGAACCCGTGTGCAAAGCCTTATCACTTGCGGCAGATGGAACTTCAACATTAAATGTAGAAGCGGTTGCTATCTGCCTCATGCAGAGTTTAGACAGCCATTAGTCAAAAAAAGTATAGGCTTAACCTCACTTAATTTGACCCTCATACCATTCCTGTGGGCCCATCATTAAATACATATAATCATTGCCTCTATGCAAATGTATACTATAAATAAAGGCAAATAACACTGAGAGAGGGTTTGACTCCCATTATTCTTTCTCCTTATCTTTGGCTCATTAAATTCTTCTTCGTTCACTACATACTTTCCACTGATTTTCGCACTTATCACCCGAGTCGATTCAAATATAAATTTCCAGCGTAAACAAATCTTGTTTGTTGAGTCGAAATCAAAATTTGACTTCAACAGTCTTTTTTATCTTTTAGTTTTAATTAAATAATGACATATTATAATGTAGAAAACTAGTGTAAAAAAAAATTACATTAATTGACTCAGACAAAAAAAATTTAGAGTATAACACAAATATTTAATTATATAATAAAAGTTAAATTAAATAAAAGCCACAATGTCTTAAAAGGAAAATTCATTATATTATTTTTAAAGTGGTAAAATTACTAGAATATACTTTATATATATTTTGGGGCTATACATTAACAAATATATAGGCTGGACGGATGGTTAGGACTTTATTCTCCAACCTCTATGTTTAGGGTTCGAAGGGTTTGAAACTCAACCTTTGCATTTCACGCCAAGAATTAAATTTCATGGGGTTACAGGTCGGGTGGGCCTGTTACCAAGTCAAAAGCGCGGTTTACAGGTTAGACGGGGCTTGTCGCGTGTCAAAGATGTAAGATGTAGCGGGCTAGCAGGTCAGGTCAAATATGGGTTCTAGCGAGCTAGTGGGTCAGGCCAATTTAAAAAATTTAAATAATTAATTTTTTTATGTCCATTGGAAGTTTCCGAAGGCGACTTTTCCATTGGAAAATTTCCAACAGATAGTGTTTTCTGTCAGAAATTTCTGACGAATAATAGCCGTCGGAATATTTTCCAATGGATTTGACTGTCGGAATTCTCCGACGAACACAAAATTCTATTGGACAACACCGCGTCTCTGACGACCATTTCTCTATTGGAAATGACCTTCCCCAATGGAAATTCAGGGTTTAGTGACAGAACTTTCCATTTAGTGACTGAATTTTCTGTCGCCGAAGGGTAGTTTTTTAGTAGTCATGAGCATTTCATAGATTTGTTACCAACTATCAATTTCTTCTTCTAATGTTGAAAAGACTGTTCAATTTTTTTTAAAAAAAAGTCCGAAAATCATGGTACAATATATCGTGCTTCATGGATGAAACATACAATAAAGATTCAAATCTAATTTGTGTTATCAGCATTACAATAATATTCATCTTAACTTTTGTGGTGGGCAACTATACATATCGCCTCACTAACTTTAGATGAAGACTTCTGACTGTAAGCCAAATATAGTGGATATTATATATTCTTTTGGCATGTTATAAGAATACTACTGTAAGCGAAATATCAGTATCAGTTAAAAACAAATGATTCTTCTCAATTAATGTTATAGCAAATAACTTGAGGCGTATAATATTATTTTGCTAAAAATATGCAATTAATATTCCAACTAATATATGAATAATTAATGACTTGATAGAATTCACTGGCAAGATACATATATGTCTTTATTACGATATCTAGAACATTTGCTCAGAATTAATCAATTGAGTAACTATCCTCGCAAACTTCTGGTTACAAGTTTGACATGTGACCTCTAGTGGATCTAAATCCATAAAATATCTGGAAGGTCTACATGGAGGGTGAGTGAGCTCACACGGTTCACCCTGAACATTTTCTAAATATATTTGGAACCCTGTTCCAAGTATCTAGTGATGATTAATAATAAATTTGTCTGAGAACTTGCAATACACGAGAATTCTTTTAAACGGAAGAATCTTCTATCATTCACATGATTTTCGATAGTTCTTATAATTAACAAATCGGGATGGTCTAACCGGTCATACCAAAAAATTAAACTTCCCTAATATTGAACTTCTGGTCCAATATAACAAGTAATGTATTTGAACAGCACAACCAAAACTTGTAAGCAAGAGACATCAGATTCTCAACCAAAGACACACAGCAATGGAGAATACTGATGATAGATGATTGGCTTCATATGAAACATCACTACAGCATGTAATATGGCATGATCATAAATAGAAGTTGGGAGTTTTGTTTTTTATACACAATGGTCTAGCAATTAATTGAAAAAATTAATAAACAGTTCTACTAAACCATTTTGAGTATGGATATGAGCAACTAAATGTTCAACCTTGATTCCGATTGCCATGCAATAATCGTGGAATGCTTGAGATCAAAACTCACAAGCATTATCAAGAAGAATTTTCATGATCGAGAAATTGGGCTTTTTAATTTTATTCTATGAGCAAATGGTCTAATAAAGTTGCATTTCTAGTAGAAAGCAAGCGAACATAGGAACTATCTAGTAGAAATATCAATCAATATCATATCGACCCATATACATTTCTATGAATTCTTTCCAAGAAAATTGAAGATTTAATATTAACCTTCATACTGAAAGTTTAATGACTAACTTGCCTTGCGTACAAGCAACACATGTAAAATCATTTGCTAAAAGAATCTTTTGGCTCTTTATATTGTTCCCATATGAATTATCTGACACATCATATTTGCTTATGTGTACCTAAATCTATTATGCCAAGGTATAAAGCTTTTTCTGTCAACGAACTTCAGGTTCGTGACATGGTTTATCTAAATTGTTATTGTCAATGTATAATACATTCCCGATAGTAGTGTTGAGACTTTAACCTTTATCTGCTTTTGGACAGATACAAAGGAATTTATATAAAAATATTATTATCTTTTTGCACAATCTCAATGTAATATCCATTGTATATCTTTAAAATTAGCAAATTTCTCTTGAATTTGCTAAAGTAAAGTGTATCATTAATACACAATTTAGTATTATTTGTCAAAATAATATAAGCACTTATGGAGCTTTTGATGATGTTCGATACATTTGATATATAGTATTAACATATGTTATCAAGACATATGCCACTTCAGGATTACCAAATAGATTAGATCTTTAGATCCAATATAAATTGCTTTTCAAGAGCATGTAATATTCTTCAGAATATTACAATTAGTTGTACTACTTTGGGAACAATAATTTATTTAATCTAACTAAAGTAATTAACTAAAAATAAATAATACAATAACAAATAAATAATGTATATAACGAATAATAAAAAGAAATAGTTGCTTCATAATTAACAATATGAAATATTTTTCAGGAATATTTGTTTACTGTTGTTTATCTTAAGAAGAAAAACACAAAAATTTCATATATCGTGCTCTTCATAAGCACACCATATTCAGTTGAAATATGTTGATATCATGTTGTGTTATTCAGGAATCACAATGTATTAATCTTAATGATCTTCATAACCATTAAGGATTACAGAGTCATGTTTCTTCAAGAATCACGACAAATCACATGTCTAATATAGTTTTTCTGAAGCTAATCATATTTTTCTGGAATATGAGACATAAATTACGATTCTTTGTCAACCGCAAAAGATAATATCTATATCACAATAATTTTCGAGATTATTCATACACTTTGAAGGATCGTATTTCTTCAAGAAAACTACGATTAATAATGGATATATGTCAGGGCTCTTCCAAAGCCAATCATATTTTTTAAGAACATATGATATAATAGTAATTCTTCACAAACCACAACATAATAATCTTCAAGATTATTAAAATTATAATAGTAATTTTGTTTATTATTAATAAACAAGGTAAACATATAAATTATCAATTTCTAAAAATGTACCATGTGGAGTATACATTTAGTCTAGAATCTATATCTATATATATATATATATATATATATCTTAAAGTGAGATAGTCTATATGTTTTGGGCGGGAAAAATTGGGTTGCCAAATCTGGAATTTTTGTTTTTGGTTTTTTGTTTTTTGTTTGTTTTGTTTTGTTTTTTGAGTTGCGGATAATTGCATGCAATGCATTGGGACCAACCTTGTATTAATGGATACCTTATAACCGTTTTTTATTTCCAAGGCACATCTTCACACGTGCCTTGGAATTCAACTAATGAGCAATGGCCACAAGGCAAGGCAGCCTCATTTTTTTTAAAGTTTTTTATTCATTTCTTTTATTTTTTTATTTTTTATTTTTTGAAAGAATTTTTTTAATTTATTATTTTGGATTTTTTTTGAAGTTAGAATTATTTTTTAAAAACAATTTTTTCTATCTTTGTATTTTATTCTTTGAAAACTAAGGAAAATATACCTTATTAATTAGTTCTTGACTTAATTTGTATTCAACATATAGTCAGTTCGTTTTAAAAATAGTATTTAATGATTCATATTTTAAATAAATTGGCATATTTATGTATATCATAATAATAATTACATAATGTCATCTTCACAATATAATGTGTCATAAATTAAGTTGCATTTGTTAATTAATTTTTTGCACTAATACTTATAAATATTGATTTTTCGATAACATACCATTTTTTTTCAAAAAATTGTTACTCCCCCGTCCCATAAAAATAGTCCCATTTTCATTTTTTGTGTGTCCAAATTATTGTCTACTTAGTTAGTTTTTTAATTTCTTTATGTGCCCCTATTTAACGTGCATTGATATTAATAAATGAGAACTACCTCATAAAGTTGAATAACAATTGTATAAATGGCATATTAGGAAAAATGTTTATAAATTCTACTTTTCTAAAAATATTAATTGGACTTTCTTAAATTATGTGAAAAATGATATGAGACTTTTTTTATGGGACGGAGGGAGCATTATTTATGGTTTAGAAAAATTTATTGTTATTCTTTTGTATATTTACAAATTTTTTATTGGAAACTAATGAAAACATGGTTAAGTTTTTTATTCTTGTATTTTATTTTTTAGAAACTAAATGAACATACATGTTATTAATTAGTTCCCGACCTATTTCTATTTAACTTAATTGTCATTAAAGGTTCTAAAAATAAAATTTAACGATGCATGTAAAAAATAAGTTGGCATATTAATTAAATATGTCGTAAACCAAGTTTTATTTTATTAATTATTTTTTAGTTGGAAAAATAAGTTGGCATATTAATTATTTCTTTATTACCCTTTTAAAATTGTGGTTTAAAAAAAAAGTGAATTCGTAAGTGTTATATAAGTTCATCAAGAAACATTAATGGTTAGCTGCTTTGTAGACTTTTCTCTATGTATTTGTTTTTATTTTCTGAAAAATTATAAACGTTTGAGCTTAAGAAACTATATAATGATTTATTTTGCTAATTTAGGAAAAATTATATTTTAATTAGAAACTAATGACATTCGATTTTTCTCCTTTTAGCGAAAAAATGTGTCTTTATTTCTTTATTTATTTTTTATGTGTGGATAATATATAATAAAAATTTGACTAATTCTTATTTACCAAGTTTTAGATTTCTGGTGTTAAAAAAAACGTTAACTATGAATTCATGAACATTAAAAATAACTTCATTAAATAATATGAAGGATTGGCTGCTTTTGTGTTTTATTATAGACTTTTCTTTTTTTTTCTTTTTTCCCCTCTCATTTTTTAAGATTATAATTGTTTATCTTTAGAAAAAACTATAATTAAGTTAAAAAATAATATTTATTTATTTTGCTATTTTAAAAATTTTTTAATTGAAAATTAATGACATTATATTTTTTATTTATCCGTAAAAATATGCCTTTAGTTGTTTATATATTTATTTTTTCTTTGCGTGCACAAAATAAAAAAAAATTGATAGTTATATCATATTATGTTATGCTACATTTACTATGGTTCATATTTATAATGATTTGAATAATATTCATAGTTGTAAAATAAATTTTGTATATTATGATTTTCGTGCATCGACCAAGTGATTTACAAAATGTATGATGACTTCTGTGTAACAGAAGTTGAATGATGTACGTAGTTGTAAAACATATTTGGCATATTACCTTTTTTCTTACACACTACCAAAGATTTAGAGTATCTCTAAGAGACTCTTTAATTCCAACATAATCTCTACTTTAGAGACTAAATGTCTAAAAATATGCTCCAACAAATTCATTAAGTTAACTTTTAGAAATAGAGAGTATGACTTGACTCTTTAATTTTTATTAACTCATGCTGATGATGCAATCGGGACGGGGACAAGAAGGGAAAAATCGTCGTAACCCACCCCGTTTTACAAATTTCTTTTCTGTTTTTTTTTTTTTTTGGTTGCCAACAGGTTACGTGTTGGCTTAAGTGGTAAATGTGAGATTACTCATAAAAGATTATAGATTTGAGTCACGGTAATGCAAATTACTTGTGGTTTTTTAAATTAAATAATAATAATAATAAATTATTTTTAATAAAACGGGTTTCGTGGTGGGGCAAGCAAAACCGTCCCCTCCCGCCAAGCATTCGGGGGTGACCGGACGGCCCGTCTATGCACTTTCTTAACGGGGAGGGTCCCCATGGGGTTTGGGTTTTCAGGTATACTCTGCAATCTCTATGCAAGTGTCTAGAATTGATAAATAAGATGGTTTAGAAAAATTTAGTTTTTCTAATCCTGTGCAACGCACTGGTAATATACTAGTTAGAAGAACGATAATAGATGCATGATAAGGCAAAGAATTATAAATACCTAAACTTGCTAATCAGGCGGTGATTATCAAATTTAAGCACCGCCACTTAAGCAAATAAGAGAAACTACCGACTGTCGCCTCAAAGAATTTCTATTTCCCAAAGAAAAGCAGTGGATGAATAACCATAGGATCCATGATAAAGAAATCGTGCCATAATCGAAACCGGATGCACAGAAACATGGTATTGTGAATGTAAAAACAAGTCTCTTGCTCATGAATTGATAAACGTGTATGTGGCATGGGTATGTGCACAAAGACTAAAATTTTGATTTGCATAGCTTTTCGACATAACATGTATGAGAAAACAAGA
>CAVNYN010269522.1:0-30080 GCA_963692815.1 Nyctanthes arbor-tristis
TTTCTTATTCACCACAAAAGAAACCAAGTGACATTGACATGTTACATACAATTTTTACATCAAACCATTAATTTTTTGTTCAACTTGAGTTTCATTGCATCTCTTTATATTCAACGAGAACAACTATTAGAATAAAAAGGGAAATGAGTCATAGTTCCATTTCAGAAGCTCTTAACAACAACAAAAGACAATCTATTTATAAATAAAAGACACTTGTATAACAAAAGAAACTGCAAGCATACCATTTTTCTTCATAGTCACTCGATTATGTTTCATCACTACATTTTATAATTCAGTGGATATTTTATCTAATAAAAGACAAAGGTCCTAACAACAGGACGATGATTTTTATATGTAACTCTTCCTTTAGCTAAATTGAATTAGGTGAAATGATGAATGGAAAATACGAGTCTGTTAAGGAGTCTGTTGACAGACCTACAAACAGACTGGTTTGTTTATGGGTCTGTTAACAGACCGGTCGGTTATTAGTACACACTAGTTTTTATTGATAAGTCTTGAGTATAACATTTGATAGAAAAACAACTCCAGTTGCAAAAGTTCATATTAAGTTGAACTCAGAAACCATAGTTTACATATTTCTCGGGACAATACGAGGTTGACTTACTACAAACAAAATAAATGATAGTCAGATATATTCTTTACAATGACTTTGACATGTTACACAAAATTTTCACTTGAAACCTTCAATTGTTTGTTTAACTTCTTCGATTGCATCTCTTTACATTTAACGACAACAATATAATATTAGAATATGAAGAGAGATGAATCATACTTCCATTTTAGGAGCTCATAACAACAATGGTAAGAGATGAATCATACTTCCATTTTAGGAGCTCAACTTGAGTTCGAAGAGAGATTAATCGTACTTCTATATTAGGAGACCGTAACAATAACAAAACACAAGGTTCATAATGATAGGATGATGTTATATGTAACTCTTCCTTCAACTAAACTAACAACAACTATTTGTACTGGAGAAAAGAGATGATTCATATATCCATTTCACCGCAACTCTACAACGTTAAAATGCAATCAATTCATAAATAAAAGACACTTGTATAACAAAAAAAAAACCGATTATGTTTCACTATAACGTTGTACACTTTAGTGGATAGTTTATCTAACAAAAGACAAGAGTTGAAATCGAGAGGACGATGATACTTATATGTAACTCTTCCTTTAACTACATTGAATTAGGTGAAATGATGAGCTGAAGATAAGAGTCTGTCAACTGACCCACAAACAGACTGGTCTGTTTATAGGTCTGTTAACAAACCTATAGACAGACCGGTCGGTTATCAAACCTCTGCACAGACTGGTTTGTATTGATAAGTAATTGAGTGTAGCATTTGATAGCAATATAGCCAAAAGGCTTAATTAACTAGGGTTATGGCAAGATTCCCTTAAATTTGGCATGTTACAGCCAATTTTCACGTTAAACCTTCAAATGTATGTGGCAAGATTCACTTGAATTTGGCATGTTACGGCTAATTTTCACTTCAAATGTCTGTTCAACTTGAGGTCCATTGCATCTCTTTACATTGATCGACTACAACACAATATTAGAATATGAAGTGAGATGAGCCATACTTCCAAATAAGGGGACCATAACTACTACTTTTTAACAATGTTCATAATGATAGAATGATAAATCTTAAATGTAACTTCTCCTTCAACTACATTGAATTAGCCGAAATGGTCAACAATAAATACGAATCTGCTAAAGATTCTGTTGAGAAACCTATAAACAAACCTGTCTATCTACAGATCTATTAACAGACTGGTAGACAGACCCCAGACTGACCTACTGACAGGCTTTACCAATGAGAAGTATATATTGCATTTTGACATAGCCATTCCCTAGGCAAAACACCTAACGAGTTTAGCCAAACTTCCGCTGAAGACAATTCTTCATACCATATCTCATGTATGCAAGTTATACACAACAAAATCAACAACTACGCCTACAGGTCATAGCTATTCATTTACAAGGGGTTATACCCAAAAAACTAGCGGATAAAAAACATTTTACATGATCGCTCAATTCATACATAACATTTTACAACTAAAAATAGTCAGCATGATCAGACCTACATGAATTAGCCATTCACAGCAACAAATAAAGAGGCCTAGGGATCACAATCAAGTGCTTGAATATCGATTGTTAATTTCTTCCTCCAAAGAGACATGTAAAAGTCAACAGCATACTTCGCATCCCATCCAGAACTCATGAGTTCAATAAACTTGATCGCATACACACCATAGTCTCCCCTGCAGGCAACAAGAATAAGTAAATATAATGTAACTCATGGCAAAATTAATTGCTAGGGAAAAAACTCACGAGTGTATTTGTCTTACAGTGCCCTGGACTCTCTTAATATTGAAAACATCTTTTCCCATAGTAACACTCCCTGATCGTAGCAGTGTCGGTATACAAGCATTTGCACAAAAGAAAATTGAGGTCAAATTTAGTCACTAGTGACACAGAAAATAGAAACTGAAAATTCAACTACAAATGGTAACATGATCTTTTTCCACCAAGACAGCCCTAACACCCTCAGCAAAATCATTTCTAAGAGAAGACTTTATAGCAATGTGATACTCAACTTTCATCACACCAATCAGTTAGAGAGAATTGCAAAGAGCGAATTTAACAATAGTACAACACAAAAATTTTAATCCTCTCCAGATTGAAGAAGAAAGAGGGAGACCAAATTTATCACCATAGATAAATCATCATTAGTTTTTCGTCTTGCAAAAGCAACTCTTGAGAAATACTTCTGTGTGAGACAAAGTGAAAAATAGGCTCATTTTCTGAGTCATTTCAACGCATCTTTTGCCCTCTCCGCCACTGAAAACAATGAAAAATACCATGAAATTTATAAATAACAGGGAAGATAGCAGCATCTGTCACAAGCCAATTTCCCCAATAGGGTCCCCATATCCCATTCTAGTTGCACAATCAATCTTCCATCGAAATTTTCGTTAAATTGTGACCTAGCCCTCATGGGGTTCTTCAAAATTTTGGGCATCATTCAAAATTGGGAAGCAAACCCTGGTCTAAAATTGGACTTGTGAATGCCATGTGACAATCTAGTGGAGCTTTGAACTGTTTTGGTCATTGGGAATTAATACTACAACTATAATGTAAGGTTGATGATCAACTAGCTATAAGGGCAATAGTATAGGAGCCAATGGTGCGTCTTTCCCAAATTAGTAAATGTTTAATATTGTTTTCTCAACATTAAGGAATGGAGAAAGTTTGTAACTTTCAACAGCTTGTTCCAATTCAAGGTGGATATTAAAAAAAAATTATATTTCATTTGTTAACAAAATAATGGAGAAAATTTATGTATCAACTAAAATATCAAGTTTAGCATACAAAATAATGACTCGTGCTTTTACGAAAAGCTTGAATTTTTAGCCAGACAGTCTTGCTTTCCATGTTCCCCATTTTCAATTAGGATTTTTAGAAAACATAAAAGTGCAATGACTGCCTTGAACTCAAACCCAAAAACTTGAAAAATCTATCATCACTGATGCAATAAACTCTACTGTGTGAGTTTATTTTCTTATCTTTATTTTTTTTTTCATTTGAATAAATAGTTTGCAATGAATAAGAAAGTGAAACTCTCAATGGTCTCTAATTTTACTTTGAAAAGTACTAAATTTTGTGGAAATGTATAGTTTGAATATAAGGATAGATGACTCTTAACTTAGTCTTTTGAAATGTGACTCTTAGCTTAGCCTTTCGAAATGCTAACGATCATTTTTTTTAATAATTTACAGTGGAAGAAAAAAAGCATGAATGATAGCAAACTAGATAATGATATTAGAAATAGAGCCTAGTAATTTTTTTGAGCACGTTATTTATTATTTTAGCAAGTTTCAATAACGTCTATATGATCGGACAGTTCATATTTCATGTGGAAATATCAAAATTTAGCCACAAGATGTAACTACTTAAACTAAAATAAGAAGTAAAATGTAGATGGAGATGGAAACATGCTCAACCTGCCAATCCAGCCCTGCTGATTTCAATTCTTGCCATTACTCCTGCTGAAATCAAAGACAACCCAGAAAAGATTGGAAATTTATGACTTATTCGATATATTGAGTTATGAACTATGCATTTAGACTTAAATAGAGCTTATTCCAAGACGAGAAAGGGCATGCCCGTACAGTATCATGCCTCATCATCAGCACTAAAAATTGAAACAACTGAAATTCTATTCAGAGATCCGTTCAAATCTTTCCCTATAGGTTTAGCCAAAACAGTGAAATTATCTGAGCTCATTAATGTGTAATTAATATCATTTAAATTTACATTAATACATGATCCTAAATATATCAGCAATATAAATGGTATCACTTGAACAAGCACTTCCATTCCATTAACGTGTTCAAGCAACTGAGCAAGCTTAAAATATAATAAATAAATGAAATTTGTTCCAAAATAAACATTAAATATAGGATGAATGGGATTTCCAGTTAGGAGTTAGGGAATTAGGGATTTAGGATTTAGGGTTAGAAAGAAACTGAGAAAGGAAAGCTTACACGTTGAGTGACGACTGTGGAAGAACTGACTGTTAGGTCGCCGGTCGGAAGTCGGAAGAACTGGCCCAACGAAAGCAACAGAATAGAGGTTGAGGTTTCAGCTTCATGGTCGTTGCCTGAGCTTTACTGGTAGAGGGTAATTTGGTGATTGATAAAATTAATATTATTGGACTTAATTTTAAAGTCCAAAAAAAGGGTCAAAGGCCATTTTGCAAAACGGGTCGGGTCTAGCGGCCATTTTCCACTAATTCCTCTACTGTTAGTCCCTTCCGTGGATGTGTAACATATGATTTATAAAAATAAAGATTAAAAAAAAGAAAAGAAAAGAAAAGAAAATAAAAGAAAAGAAAGCAAAAAGTGTTTGAAGTAATCTATTCTTCCAAGTTTCTCAGGCCACTAAACTTCAACTCTGGGGATTCCAACTGCTCACTGAATCAGCATGCGTGTCTATCCCAACGATTCAGCACATAGATAATATAATCAAAATAGCTTAAATTACTAAAATTAAATTTATTACATGCTAAGATGGAAGTTAGGTAGTTAAATCAATAAAATTGATCAGTTGGTAGTATTACAATTGCAAAATTTGAACTAGCATCTTGGGATTTTCCATCTTACATCTGTACTTAAAATAACTTATTTAGCCAACCAAAGCCTTGGCACACCCCTGTTGTTTTAGATTTGTGGTTTTCTTCTTAGAATTTGTTGTTTTAGATTTGTGGTCTTCTCCTTGAAATTTTTAGTTTTAGATTTGTGGTATTTTTCTTAGAATTGTCGTCGTCTAATAGATAAATATGGTATTTGATACTAGATAATGGAGAAAAGTCAGTTGTTGGTGTGGCTTGACTATGTTGTTGCCACTTTTTCTTTTCTTTTTTTTTTTTAAATTGGGATGTGAAGAATTTTTGAATTCCACCTTTATTTTTTCTGTGGAAATTTGATTTACCATGAAGGGTTGATTTCCATATGATTAGAATAGACTAAAATGACTCATGAATATTGAAATGAGTGGTATGAGTGATTTAATGCGTTTTTGTAAATTGAAATGTTTTTCAAACATGAAAAGAGTTAAATGAGTTGGTTATAGAAATTTGTTGCTATGTGTCTATGTGTCATCTATAAAATTCAAGAGATATGCCAGTAAGATGCTGATTGAATTAGTCAACGAAATTGTCTTTTTTTCTTTGAAATATGGGAAGGGTTAACAAAATGATTATCATTAGGAAAAGGGTGCTAATTCACCTTTGCTAAATCATGTCGGTACATTCTTATGATGTTCTGCCAATAGAAAAAAACTAAACAAAATAGCACTTCAAAACATTCAAGCATTGGATAGCTTCTTGAACTTCAATGTGCCAGTGTAGTAGAAGTTGTGATGTAGATGAAATTCTGACTAGCTATATATATATTATACAGGTGTATATATATATATATATATGTAATAGAAATATTCTGGAAGGGATCTTTCCAAATTGGTTAGAAATGCCAAACTTTGGTGCTGAACATAGCTGAGTGCTGTCCCTATGAGCTTCAGAAGTAACTGAACTCAACCATCGGTTGAGGAAAGTAACCCGGTGACACGATCTTCTTAGAAGTGATCAATATTGTTAGCTTTTTATGTAATGTACCTTTTTTTATGCAGGGATTATTTACTTAGCTAAGTAGAATATCTAGGATGCATTTGACATTCACAACCTTGTAGACAGCCACCTTATTTTCTTTTCTTTTACCACATAGCTAAGAAATCAAATTTTCCAGTTTTTCTTTCTTCTTTTTCTTCCCTGGAAAGGATTAGAATGAGAGGAGTTTTTCTTTCATTAATCAAGAATCTTAAATCTTAATCTTCAAGATACAGTTTCTCTTTAGTTATCTGTAAGCAGGAATGCATATTAATGAGCTTAATTTCTCACTTGTTTTTTCTTGCTTTCCTAGGTGATGGACAATGTATATGGCAAAAGATCAAGCATTGTGGAAGTGAAAAGGGCAATAAACCAGATAATCCCTCACTTTTGACAGTGATTTCAAGAACTATAAACTGATGAAGTATCATGCAACAAGAAAAATTGGAAGGGTCACATGTATATGTATTTATTATTGTGATCAATAATGTAATACTGACTAAAGTTTGGCAACTATTATCATATAAAAGAATCTTCATTTATTTGCTACTGGTACATTATATATTATGTTCCCTCTCGACCATATTTCTGGCACCACTGGTTCAAGAATTTTCTATGTTTGCGATCATGAAGTTTTCCTAACTCAGAAGTATATGAACAGAACTCAGGCAGTAACAATGTGTGTTGCAGCTTACACCTGAGAAAAAATGTATTTGCTAATTATTAACATATAATTTGCACCCTCTTTCTGGAAAAAAAGAAAAAGAAAAAGCATATAATTAAAGGAAAAAATTGATAAATTTACCCGAAAGTGAATATATATATATATATAACCTTGATCAATAAATAATAAGGGTGCACTCAGTGCTTATGTGAGGTTTTTACAACGGATTATATGAAGTAAATCCATCCATTTGCCACGATGTTCTAAGTTAAAAATCATTTTCCTATTCTACATGAAACAATTCCAATCAATACTTTCACCATTCTAACTCCCTTGAATTGAGATATGGACATAAAGAACTTCTATCGCCACTAGGGTCATCTGATGAGGAAGATGCTAAATACATGACTTGATATTTGGGCAAGCTTTTCCTCTTGGACAATACCTCTTCATTTGAGACAACCGCAACATTTTTAGACCGGCAAGATTATTATTGAACAAGGAAGATAACCATTTTTTCATGTGTATGATGCACTAATGACTGATTATTGTATCAAGTTTCCTTTCACCCAATTAGTTAAAATGCAAATGTAGAGCTTCTTGAACCAAATTGCAATAAATACCAAGATATCACTCACAAGATGCATAAGCAAAATCAAACTTCAATTAACAATGAATTAATTCAAAAATTAACAATGATATACTTCTCATGCATGAATAACACTTCCATTTCAACCATTCCTAGCCACGGTTGCAAATTGCAATAGCAAGATTATTTAGATTTCAGCAATAAGTCAAGGCAGAGAACTGCACTTCAATCAATTACTCAACAATCAGATAATTCGAATGTAATATAAGCCAAAAATCTCATCAATATACAGATACCAACCAGCCTCACATAATCCAGTGAACTATTGACAGCTAACCTGATTGCCAAGAAACTTCATTGGATAAACTTTTGGTTCATAGCATAAAGCAAATAGGATAAGCATTATACAATTACTCTCCATATCTCAACCCAAAATTCTAACAAGAAATGGATAAAGGTCCTGTAGCCATAGTCATAAAAACAAAGATTATAGTGAAATCAAAGGTTAGAAAATTACAATTCTGATTAAAATTCTACAAAAATTATGAGCGAAAATCAGAATTCCGCAAAAATATATCTACCGAAGGCAAGAAACCTGAAACTGATTAAAGCTTCACTAGAGTTTTATGGGGAATTAACAACCACTATCATTACCCAAATCACAATAATAGAAGAAATAAATGTAACTGGCTTGAGAAAATATTCATGGCAATAACAGAAGAAACAAGAAAATATTCCTGGCATTAGAAATTTTGTCTTATCAAAAAAAAACTTTCAAACAAGAATATTCATGGCAGTAATTAAACAAGAAATATTCAAGGAAAAGAGAGAAAAAAACAAATTGAATAAGAACCAGGATAAGAACGAGGAGTGCCGCCAGGGCTATTGGTCCAAATATCTTTAGGCTGTCAAAACAGAGACAAAAAACAATCTAGTTAACGTAAAAGAGAGATTCTTGAAATTCTAAAACCAAATTGAAAATTTAGGATTTTATCCAACAAATATACACATCAACTTATGCTAACATAAACTTGAACACAATTAAAAATTGTGATCATAACCAAAAAAAAAGTGGGGAACTTCAAAGATACTGTTAAACAGTGAAAGGCCGGCATTGTCAACCACATCAACAATCATCTAAACAGATAAAAGAGTGGCAGAAACATGTTCCCAACTCAAACTCCAAAACATATTTGAGCACCCCATATTACAAATTTTCAAACTAAATTTTTGAATTTTGAGCACACAGACGGCAGCCAGAGACGCATATTCATCCAAAGCCCCTAACCCCGGATTTCAAATCCCCAATAAACAACATATAATCTAGTTCAAAACTTGAAATTCCATAATTTTAAACATGCTAGAAAACATCACATGCACAATTTAATTGTTATTTTTACTTCAACCTTCAAGTTTAAACCCCAGATTAGAAGGGGATAACACTCACCGTGGGTGGACAAAGTTGCAAAATAGCACCGGGATGGACGGAATCGTGAGGCAACAAGCGGGATTCTAGAACGCCAGCCCATCGGCAACCAATAGAAATGAGTGCAGAAATGAGTTGAGTGTCATTTCCTTCTAAGTTAAGGGTATTCTAGTCATTTGTTAGATTCGGGTATTTCCTCGGGCACGAGATGTAAGTGCATCTATCATTTTTCTTTTACTTCAGGAGGTAAGAGCAACTCCAATGCATACTCAAAGTGAAATGTCTTGGAGGTGTATGTGTTAAAAAATTTTGACATTACATTCAAAAAATCCTCTAATATAACAATGTCAACATGTATATTTGTCAAGTTACTATTAGAGATTTAAAAAAAAAAAGAGAGAAAGAAATATATTAATTAGATAAATTATTGCTTGACATTTTCATTAACAAAGTCATATCATGATATTCTCTATGACAATGTCAAATATTTAATGTGACAAATCATCACTTTTTTACCAATTATCATATTATTTTATGACTATGACTATTCATTAGAGATACTTTATGGGTGTCGGGTTCAAATCTATGGTGGTCATTAATTCCTCAACAAATGGGCCTTTTGGAGGCTCAAGTCCAAAGCAGTTCGTGGCTCTGTTGAATTTGTTTAAGGGAAGTTAGAAAAGGTCAAATTAGATAATCAGTAAGTTTGTTTGGGGACTTCTTTGAAAATTTGAGGTTGGAAATATCTAAAATGATCAAACGCCAGAGTGCCCCGCTAGACGTGCTATGTGGCGTGCTGTGATTAGACAATCCACATGTGGGGTGGGTTGTCCAATCACAGTACGACAAGTGTGGAAATATCAGCTTGAAAATTTTATGTTATGTTATTTTAAACTCCTGTTAATGCCACCGGACTCACACACGGTTCATAAAGACGAGCGCTTTTGTTGTAAGAAACGCCGCCAGGCTTTGGAGTAAGAACTGAACTCCGTGGATATGTGTTTTTCTCTCTCTTCCTTTTAACATTCCCTCTTGATATATATTAGCATTGGAGATACTAATTAAGGGTCCGTTTGGTATCGTTTATAATTGAATTGGTTTATAATATATTTTGAAATTTGAATTTTTAAGACATGTGGTTTAATTTGATTGGTTAAATTTTGAAAAGTTGTTATTTAATGTGATAAGTGTGTGATGTGTCAATTATAGAATTCGCCACGTGTCTTACAAATTTAAAATTCTAAATGTGTTATAATACAACACATTTATAATACTTCCCAAACACACTCTAACTTTTATCCAATTTCTCTATAGAACCAAATAAGCTCCATGATATGAAACCCAATCAAGTGAGATTATATGTGATTTCATATATGTGACAGCTTATTATTGGTAGTCGAACTTGTGACCCATGTGAATTTATGTTATGTGATTTTGATCTCTTGCTAGAGTCTGACAATGTTATGTCACCACTAATGTTGATTTCTTGCACGTGACGTGCATCATTGGATGCTGCATGTGAGTCTGGCATGTTGGTTTCTTGCACGTCGAACAGGACATCGTAAATGTGTGTCTTTCTCTCCTTCCCTTTGACATCCTCTCTTGATATTGACATTGGATATGCTAATTAACTTTTCTCCAATTTGTCTATAGAACCAAATAAGCTTTATGCTATGAGTGTCTTTCTCTCTCTTCCCTTTCACATTCTCTCTTGATATTAGCATTGGATATACTAACTAACTTTTCTCCGATTTGTCTATAGAACCAAATAAGCTTCATGATACGAGTGTCTTTCTCTCTCTCTTCCCTTTCACATTCTCTCTTGATATTAGCATTGGATATGCTAATTAACTTTTTTGTCTGTAGAACCAAATAAGCTTCATGATATGAGTGTCTATCTCTCTCTTCACTTTCACATTCTCTCTTGATATTAGCATTGGAGATGCTAATTAACTTTTCTCTTATTTGTCTATAGAATCAAATAAGCTTCATGATATGAAACCCAACCCCGTGAAATTGTATGTGATTTCATATATGTGACAGTTTATTATTGGTAGTCAAATTTACTCCATAGAAAATGGAACTTTTCTCCTTCTTTCAATCAGACATTTTCCAAGATAAAGAAAGTGAATCAAATCCTTGGCATGTAAAAAATAGGCCTTCACAAAAAATTTCCCTTTCTTATAATTTATTCTTCACTCATAGCAATGTATCATGATCATTTTTTTTTTTTTTTTAACAACAAACCAGCATACTAACTGATCCTTCAATTTCTTCTCAGAAAGAAAAATGGAAAAACAAAATCCTCTAGTTTTCTTTTCTTTACGACTAGAAGCAAGTTTCTATTACTTCACCCAAAGAGGGGGAAAAGAAAAAGAAAAATGAAATATCTAGCACTTCAGGGACCAATTTATACACTTGCATCATCCTCTTCCATTTACATTGCAGCTTCCAATACACATGTGCAATGGATTCTTGTACTCGTCTGACAGAAGACTTCTAGAAGTTAAATGACCAGAAACCTATCTTGCGCTGTCTCCCCAGACACTATCCCAAGCACCGCTAGAAGCAGCTTTTGGCCCCTCAATGAAATTCTGCATTCCAGGCTGATTGGGAGCTCCAGGAAGTCCTTCGCCACCTGGAGGACAAACTTTCTTGGGTTTCGTTCTGATGCCAAATAGTCTCAGGACGAATCTTGCAAGCTCCCCGTACAATAACCCGGACCGATCAAAGAGCTGTAGATGAAAAATTCCAGGGTAAATAAAAAGGCCCGTCAGGCAAGAGTTTCACCTAACTCATCAGTTTTCCAGATACAGTCACTGTTCTAAAATATCCAAGCAAGGTACAATTGCACAAGAACAAATACCTGGAGAAGAGCAGTCATAAACATATGGAATGCCTGTGTGTTCTGGTCAATCAAGATGGCAATTCGGCCAAAGAAAGTTACAACACCTTGCATCTACAATTGCCAGCAAAGCAAATATAAGATAATGGACCTGTGCAGGTCTTTAACTCACACGTTGATGCATAAAAAATGCTAGCGTTCCTTAACCAATCAAGTACTTACATCAAAACTACAGGCTATTTAGAAATTTGAAAGGAAAAATTTTTACAGGAGAGGGTTCAAGGTAGGCAGGGAGTAAATTTATAGCCAAACCAGCACCAACAGTTTGAACATGATATGAAGCTACCAATAAACACGGGAATCTGGCCTAATGAGTCTCCAAAGAATCTCCAATTGAGAAAGTGCTAATCTGGATCAATCCGATCACTAGAAGTTCTATTAGACTCCAAAATGCCTACCGGCAGCCAGATCCCTGAGAAACCCACCCTATAAAAATGCCACAACGTACTTCGTGCAATGAATAGATTATAGGTGTTGGACAAAATTAGTATCACACTATTACTCTGCAGTAAACTTGGTGTAATGTTAAAGTGCCCATTCTGCCAATCCAGTTTAGTAGTAACAAATTCTAATTCCTTTTTTTATATTTATACCTCTTCCGATTTAATTATTATATTTTTAAACACATTTTTATACATATAACCCTCTTGACAGCTTAGTGATAAAATAACAATATAACATGAAGTGGTTTCATTTGCATAGAGGAAAAAGAACGATCTTAAATAATTAGCATCACGTTCAAACATCATCCTTAAAGTGCATATAGACAAGTGAGAAAAATACTAGCAGCTGCCTATGCTTACCACTCTCATTAAGGACATCCAAACTCCAGGTGGAGAAGATGGGGCACCAAATGGATTGTTTGGGTCATCGCCATGGGGGCCCCCCATCCCCATCCCCATTCCATAACCTCCCATCGGGCCTCCAAATCCACCATACATTCCACCTTGCATGCCACTTCCATAAAGTCCACCATAACCTCCTCTATACATGTTGTTTCCATACAACCCACTACCATATGGTCCTCCAAATCCTCCATATGAACCACCATACATGCCAGAGCCATAACCCGAATTATAATTTAATCCTGAACCATACCCTGAATCAGAGAGACAAGTTTAACATCAAATACTGGAAAAGAGAAAAGTAATGAATCGATTTATATATTCACTACATGCAAAAACATAATCACATCAGAATAATAACCAAACAAGGTGAACATTTTATGTGCGTCTTGACCTCCATCGAGACTGGTGAGCATGCATTAATATAAGCGTTAAGAAGCTGTAACTGCGGGATTTTCTGGTTGTCATTTTTTCTTCTGCATAATTTACGCACAGTCAATGGTAACATAGATGCTACGCATTTTGATCAAACATTCACATGCCTATCAACACGGATTCGTTTCCCAAGATACCTCTTTTAGTTTTAACTTCTCCTCTAAGTTCACTGTCACAATGTGTTCTATCACGTTTCCAAATGATTCTTCTTCTAGTAGCCAAGGCTGAACATTCTGAAGCACCTTGTTTGAAAGGGATTGTCGCCACTTTTAAGTGACTCGTTAACGTAATCATTTCTCATTTTATCATGTCTACTCATACCACAAACCTGTTCAACATGTTTATCTTCTGTAGCACCCTTAATTAGTTAATTTGTTTAGATGTTTCTCAACAATTCCAAACAACAATATAACATTCAGTAGAATATAATATCAACAGTCATAGAAAGTTGTCGACTTGTCATCTTAACCTTATTGCAAAATTGCCATTCACACAAACAACAAACGCAGTCCTTCATAGAGTAACCCCTTGATTTTTTTTTAGATAACATCATCTTTGACACCTTTTCTTCTATATAATTGAGTCTAGGTCGACATTAGGATTCTGTATTTATATGAGAACAGAATAGATATGTTATAGATGAGTGCCTGGTAGTTCCGACTTTTGAGTGCCACGACTATATAGATGAAAACTGTTTGACCAATTCCTATACTAAAGCAAAAATAGAATCCTGATTGGATCATAGTAACAAATGCTCTTGGTATTTCAAGACTCCAAGTATGGTGGAACTCATTGCAACTACTTATTACTACCCTTCATTTAGCTCTTTAATCATGTATTTCACATTTCAAGGTATCATATCATATGTGGCCATATGCTAATGTTTAAGGCAAGTTTCTTATTTCTTTCAAAAATAAATATGCATTAAAAAAACCAATGTATTTTGTGACAACTGACAATAAATAAAACGCTTATAAGATGATATCACCCCATGGATGGATTGACTAACATAGAATAAAATGTTCTTGTTAATGTAAGAATGCAAAGTATAGTCCGACAGTACATATAAAATGAACTGAAATAGGGTAATCACTTGTCTCTGAAGTGTTTTCCATATTTTAATGGTATGTGGGCAAATAAGCTGGAAAACACATTTATTGGTCCAGTTTTAACAGAAAGTTAGGATTATTATCTTAATGGGCAATCATTTTGTTTTGAACACTATATTGCTTTCCTGGTTACGTATGTGGAACTGTGTAGTGAGAATCTAAAGGTATTCATACTACAATCAAAACAGGAGGAATGCTGTAGATCACAAGTGAATGTACCTCCAAGAGAGCTCCCATACGTCGGCTGTTCCCATGGCCTAAAAGGTACTGGCCTCCCGAGCGTGTTTCTATTAACACTTGTATTCTTATCAGCAGTTGAAACAACTTCACCAGGTCTTGCTGTTCCGGAAGCTTCTACCACATCACTTGTGCTACCAGCAGAAGGCGGTTTGAAAGGTGCAGGACCCGAAGAGGATCCATCTCTTTCCCACGGCTTGGGGGGAGGGCTACTACCTGGATGGTGGAATCAGCCATAGGCCCATAGTTATTAATAAATGGGGGAGTTCAAAGAGAAGAAAAACACGACATAAATCACATTCACAGGGGATTAATTTTTCGGAAAACTCTCCAAATTAATTTGATGAAAACAGGTTTACTGGATACTAAACGGTTAAATTTCCCAATTATTTTTTCCTTCATAATCCAGCAATTGAATCGATTACAATTAATATCAATTAAGAAAAAAACAAACACAATCCAGCAACTGAGATGCGATCACAATCCAAATAATGAAAAACACCTATGAACTTAAGCCGTACGCACCTGATGCTTGGGTTTTGTTCTCCATAGCGCATGAGGAAAGACGGGGATAGGGGAGATGGCCCTTGAGGGGGGGGGGGGTGGGGGGGTTTGGAGAGAAAAATTAGCGGTGTAGTTAACGGAAAATCAAGGACCTGAAATTCCTTTCTTGAAAACTGAATTGACGATTGTGTCCTTTTAGTTAAACCCACCAAACACCTTGAGGAATTGGTTGGTGAGACTGGAAGCGGGTCTCGGCGAAGTCAAAGCGCCGGCCTACCTGAATTGAAGATTATTCAACCACTTTTGAGGTTTCCATTACTAGTTGCACTCCCGTAAGTTACGGATATGAAAAATTCTAAGGGAAAATAAAAAAGGGACATTATTAAGTGATATTTTTATATTGTATATTTATATTAAATGATGAAAAAGTAGTCATATAATCATCACTCAATGAATGTGTGTCATATGAGAATGTCACCTAATAATGTCTTATTTTCATGTCTCCCTATAATTACTCTACGGATATATATTTCATTATTAAACTAACAAATATATTAGAACAAATTATAAAATTTGAAATATTTTTTTATATATGACATTTGTCATTTTATTTGTTGATTTGATATCATTATCAGATATTAAAGAAAATACGATGTTTAGTTCTATTTGTCGTTTATTTCTTTCAAGAGTTAAGAAAAAAAATATGAAGTTTTTTATTTTTCTATTTTCTCAAGTTTAGTTCAAGTAAAGCATTAAATTTTTAATTCCTTCTATTCCTCCCACATCAAAATAACAAAATTTCCCTAAACGTATCACACTAAAATAATAATTATATAAAAAATAATTTTTTAATCAATAAAAAATAATTATATCAAATATAATTAGATCTCTTCAGCTGAATTGTTTCTCAATGATAGCTATTAACGATATTGATAGAGACAAAATTCTTGAGGCAGTAATTTTTCTCCATTCAGCTACTACACTCATTTACAAATTGAGAATTTAACTAAAAGCCAAAATTAGACATGAAAGCAATAGTGATGAGATGCTTAATAATTAAAAATTGTTCAAATTCCTCAATCCATATGCATATTAACCCATAAAAGTAGTAATTAAGGGAAAACGAATCACGAAATTGGGTCTTTCCAATACTCTAATGTTATATGTACACATATTAATTTCAGAGAATTGCATTTACATGTAGACTTGGAGAAATTCTTGGATAATTTCTTCTTCAAATGCTTTTCTTGTTTTTGGCCTAGGCACTACTATTCTTAGGCAATCTACTTTCGAGCTTCCGACTTCTTTTGTACCAATGCTTTGGCTACTGTGAGAGATTTCTCGGTGGCAGGTTCTCTTCAGCCCGTTTTTCCTCTACCTTAGGTGTCATTCCTTCTATCCTTTCTTTTAAAGATTTTGAGAATTTTGGCTGCTATTTGATTAATTGGTTTTATAGAAATCGAGTAAAAAAAGTGTGAAAAAACTGCTCGTAGCCTAAGGTGTATTGTAAAGTGTGAATGGAATAATAGAAGTGGGTGGTTAGGCTAAAAACTGATCCATACTAAATAGTGGCTTGTAATCGTCTGTGTGAGTTCTAAATTGAACAAATTGTTCTACAAAATAGGCAAAAATAAAAATAATAGTATATAAATACATAAAATCTATTATAGGGTGCCAAAATTGAGATTCTGATATTCTAGTTTTCAAAATCTCGGTAACATTTATATATAACATAAATAGATATAAATGAGAGAACATTTCACATGTGTCGTAAAATTAATGGAAGTCTTACCATGTATACGTATAGGACCGCCCTACTGAATTCTTTCTCAACTTTGACATAGATACACAATGCCTTTTTTTATATACAAATACATCTAATATTGGTTAATCTGACATAAATGAAATAGTAAAAAAGGTCAATTATTTTTTTCTAATACAATACAGAACATACTACATTCAATATATTTGTAAAAAAATTATTTTAATGTAAGTCATGTCAAATTAATTTAAACTTAATATCTTGGTAAGAGATGAATTTTCTAGTATTGCATTATTCAAAAAGAAGAAATGATGATAGATCAAATTTAAGACTATTCATCTCTATCTTTGTATGTATGATGATATGTCAAATTTAAGACTATGATTTCGGGACGAAAATAGAAAAAGAAAATTTGACATTACAAAATTTGGAAAATAATTACAGTTTATATGGCAAAGTTGTTAGTTCTCAAAAAATAGGGAAGACTTAATCTCTCTGCAGCAAAAAAATGAAAAATAATTAGTTAAGCAAACAAAGAACATTTTTAAAAAAATAAAAAGAATAATTACTGAGTGGGAATGTAAATATGTGGATAGTTGAACATTTTGAAGGAAATTGTTGTAGAAAAGAAAATTCGTGCAAGAAAAAAAATTGATAGTGGGTAGTTAATATAGATAAAAAGTGGTAAGTTACTTGAAAAAAGAACTATAAAAATAAAAAGTTGAGAGTTGGAGGAAAGAAAAAAAAAATTCGTGCAAAGAGAACAAAATAGATAGTGGGTAGTTAATATAGATAGAAAGTGAGAAGTTGCTTGAAAAAAAACTATAAAAATAAATAGTTGGAATTTGGACAAAAAAAATGCTGCAAGCAAATGATTGGAGAAAAAAGAAAGGAAAATTTAAAAAAAAAACTGAGACTCCGGAATAAAAAATGGGAGGGAAGCTGATTTTAGAATCTCAATAGCATTTAATAATAGATAAATTATCTCCACTTCCATTAAAAGTTGGGGACAAAAATGCAAATGAATAACAAAGGTTGGGGACCATTGTTGCAAATTACTCATATGCATAACAGACTGATGTGGAGTAAAAGAATAATTCCATTTCAACACAAGGACAAAAAATTAAACAAAATAGACATGTGACCTACCTGATCGTCATTGATTTAAAAGTTATGTAATATGTTGAAAAACACAGTATTGCTTTGTGTCAATTTTGTTTAACTCTTTGTATTCTCTTTTGTTCAAATAGCACAACTCGGAGTAAAAGAGGAAGGAGTTGAGCTAGGCTTGTAAGTGATAGGTCAACAAGGGCGAGCCAAGTACACGCACCTGTCAACGAGGCACGCTCAACTCACCAAACAGGTTTTAGTTGAAACCTTAAGTAATACCATTTAACTTAATTAAAACTGAACTACACAATACTAAAAATTTTTAAAAACTTCCCCATCCCGTATGATGATAAAGGGTGAAATATTCTATCACAAAATCTCGAGAATGTTTTGAAAAGAAACTCTACACACCACATACCATTTTTACTTTTTATATTGCCTAATTTTACCACATTATGGAATCCTAACAAAAATGGAAAGTAACAATCACGTGATGGTTGCAACTTGCAAGGTTTATTTAACCCCACGTAGCTTTAAGAACATCATCACAGGCCCCACTTCTAACGAGCCAACGTAGGCTCGCGCTTAGTTATCAAAGTGAACGTATAAAAAACCATATGTAGTTACTCACAATTTTATTACCATACATATAGGTTCCTTAACAGGAATCAGCGTTAGTTCTATACAATTGAGGTTGTTATCAGTGTATAAACTAACAAGATTACATCATTTCAACATACATAATCAATGTATTTCTTTGTTTCCTTCTTAAATATATTATACAGAAATCGAATAGAAGTATTTTCAAGAGTTCTTGGGTGTGTACAAGCCATTGTCAAATATGACAATCAGATAGAAAAATCTCAAATAACTTTCTATTTTCAAAGAAAAATTGGAATATATATATATATAGAACATAAAAATAAAAAGCTAGTACACACTAATAGAACATCTATCCTGAAACTTTGAGCACTTTCTGCAGATTTTCCATCTTCCAGCCCAATAGCAAGTAGCACAACAAGTATACCACATTCTTCATGATAATAGTTCCAATTGGAAGGACCACAACAGTGCAAGCCCCCATCACCTCGTGACGCCAGGGAATTTGAGATTTTATGTCTTGAAATAATATATCAGATAGAGAACCGTTCGAGTGAAAGCAATAATAGTAGATGATGGCTCTATACCTTCACTTTAGACACAACAAAAGTTATAATTGTGCATAAAACATCTCATTCCATGTATCAGGAATTCCAGGCAGGCACCAATGCAAGCAATCGTTAATACCCACATCTGCTTTTATGCTGTACCGGGATATGTGAGCCTCCTCCCTTAGTTGAGATATAGCAGTTACGTCTAAAATCTTTACCTTCGTGCCCCGGACAGCACCTTCAACAACTGGATCAGTCGATTCATCCTGTGAGACTTCACTACCATTGGCCAGTGGAGTTGTATTGTCACAGCTACCTCCTGTGTTCCAGTCACCATTAGAAAAATGCCGGGGTGATATTGTTCGGAAAAAAACTTTTAGATGTGAATATAACTGAATTTGCGAATCCATCCATCTGGCAATACTATAGATTGTATAGTTCTTTGCATTTCCTATTTGTGCTAGCTTACTGTCAGTTACAGGCTTTCCATTTGCATGCATAATCCAGCGGTTTGCTTTAAGCTTCCCTCTATTCCAGTGATGACCTGTGTTAAGAATCACTACATCAAACTGAGCAAGAAATTGATTTAAAAAAGCTGGTGGCTGATCCAAATGCATGGCAAATTCAGTGGCTGGATCTGTGATATTTATGGGCTGAATTCCACAGAGACTTGCTGACCAGTAATATAAAATTGTTGTATTTGTGTCTGGAAATTGATAAGCCCATCCATCGGGTCGAATAGCACCTTGTGGTTTAATAAGACCATATTTCCATCCAACATCCTCAACTTCTGGCTTTTCCATGCCACCAGTGACCATGCACATGAGAGATTGGAATTGCTGTCTGCCGAGTGAATCTCCTATAAACGCAATAGTCTTGCCCTGCATTCTGAAAGATGGTTGCATTCTTTAGACATTCAAATGAAACATAATCTTACACACACACACACACACACACACACACACACACACAGAGGGAGAGAGGGGGAGAGAGAGAGAGAGAGGTCCCTAGACAGTCGTTAACAACAATCCAACAGTGAGTGATATCGTTTACTTTATCCTATATTTATTTTTTCCTTTTATATCCATACAAGATCATGGCGACTGATCAATCTGGTTACAGTTATTTCACAACTTGTGATGAATTTAAAGGTGAAAAATTACTATATTAGCTTGGGAAAGAGATGGGCAAGATACTTTCTGGACTTCGAGAAAAGTAATAACAGCCTGTAATCATTATAAAATTCATACACCAATGCCAATGTAGTGAACCATTAATCTTAATATGAGAAGGGAATAATGCAAGTCAATCCAGTGAAATTGCAACATCTTAAATCAGCACACAGGACAAGTACCTTTTCAAGAATTCGGAACCCTCGAAATCTCTCATCACACAATTGTTTGGTTGCCAACGATAGCCTTCATAAGAAAAATCAGTTCGCTGAGTTAGTCTACAGGCCCACATATCTGATAGCCACTGTTTACATCCAAATCCAGAATACAATGGTCTCCTGCTGTCTGCAACCCATCTACCTTTAGCGTAATTACAAGCTGCACAAGTAACAGGAGATGTTACAACCTTGAAATTCAAATCAGATGCTTCTCCAATTCTGCTTTCTTTGACAATACTGGCTTTGTAGAATCATGCAATCAATACACATAAACCAAAAGCAATCTAACAGCTTCTCCAAGAAGTAATGACTGGGATATTTAACTCTAAAACTTTTACCAATATCTGAAATGACAAGGATCATATTTCTATCTTCTGACTATACTCCTAGTTACCAAAATCAAAAATAGCACGGATCCTACTTCCAAATGTCTGAACATACTGCTATTGGACGTGAATCCTACAGGTTTTCTATTATCTAATTGACATAACATCTGTGAGATGAGGTATCTTAAAGCACAACTTCGATAAATGCAAAGTAACTAATGTAAAAACTGACGTAAAATAGATTAATAAAGTACCAAATATTAAATTCTTAAAGAACTATTACAATAACACCCAAGGCATTTAACTAAATAATGTAGACCTGTTAAAACATTGTGTAGATCTATTTCAGAACCAAAATTTCATAACAGTTAATAGTAACTCAATGTAACCATGTTTAAAGGCAAAAAGTTACGCAATATTAGCTTTTTCATTGAAACCCTACACAATGTAATTTATGCAAATCTCATGAAGAAGATTGAAAACCTAGACTCTCATTTTCTGCATGGACCTCAGATACTGCCACCTTAAATAGGGACCTTGGGTCTGGTGTTGGCTAACAGCAAGAGATCACACAGTCAGTTACAAAACCAAATTACAAATCAAATCCCTGAAAGCTGAAGCATTGTCCAGTATAACCGAGAAGAGAGCAATAAACACATTTCTAAATTTTCGATACCTCCCTTAGAATTTAACAATAGCGATTGGACCCGCCCCCACCCAACCAAAAAAAAAAAAAAAAAGAGGGGGGGATGGTCATAACGGTGTTTTATGTGCTTTGTCGGTCGCAAGAAGATTTGAAATGGTCAAAGAAAAAGTATCTTAGCTCCATGAGAAGGCAATTCTAGAACATGAGAACCTTCCACGTCAAAATTTTGGCAAGGTATTACAGAAAAAAGCACTTCCATTACAGAGAGAATTTTCCAATCTGAGCACGCTTGCCGAAAATGCGAAAAATTGGTCTAACAGCAATCACATGCTGTAATGAACACGGAGTCCTTGTAATCTAGATCCCATAAACTGCATTAAGGACTATACAGGACTACATATAATTGAGACATGGGCTGAAATCTACAGTAATCACACTGATGATATCAAATTCTTATATTTGGTAAATCCATAACCATATTCAAACTTAACAGTGAAAGATGCAAAATGAAAATTAGATGAGGAAAGGGAATAAGTGAGTGACCAAGATTAAAAGTACAGAATCACACCTTGCTGATTAACTGAGGAATCTAAAATCCTGCTATCATCTTTTCTTTCAGGAGATGATAAATCAGAAGTGTCCGCCACAGTACTGCCAGAATGTTTTATAGATGCGTTATCTTCAGTATCATCAGCTATTCGGGAATGTGAATATTCCCCTGAATGCTGCTTCTTGGAATTCAACAATACTGGAGAATCAAAATCAGACAACAAAACATCTGCCATATCATACAGTTCTATCGTAAGAAAAGTGAAATAAATGCCAGATCTTTAAAATATGTCTTAAAATATATAAACATTTATATGGACTATTTTGCTCATAGCATTCTCCTATGTACGCTATTATTTAAAACATATAAACCTTTCCCACTTTTTTCCCATAATAAAAGTTTTCCAAAATACTTACGGTGACTAAAGTTTTTGTTTCTTTTACCCCACCGGGGAAGTATTTCAACTCGAAAATCCAAGTTATTATGGTGACTAAAGTTACTTAAGCAAACTCAATGTATAAAAGAGAACTGGAACTGGAAAAGATGACAAACTTTAAAACTCAAAATCTAGCATTAATTGTGTAAAGACAAAAAACCTTTTCATTTAATCCGGAAGGCAATTAAGAATATCATGAAAAACAACTAGGAAGTTCAATTTGGATCAGTGAAGAATTGGATCAGTGAAGAATGCCAAAAGGTAATTTAGGTCCTACCAGCTACCATCTCCCTGGAACAGCCAAATAAAAAGTTAAACATTTGCAAGGTAAGCAGCCAGTAATCAGGCTGTAGAAGAGTATTTTTATGACTGAAAATGATATAATCCCAAATGACCAGCGTCACAAATGGTGCCAGACGCACGCATGATGTGGATCTGGGCATGCCAGATCAAATGTGGCACCCTGCCAACTGATGCGGAGTGTTCATATTTACGTCACACATGCATCTAGCGCCATTTATGGCACTAGACGTCTGGGATTATATCATTTCACTTTTAATGACAGTACTTTTCTTTAAACTGACAGACCGAGTGAAAGTTTGATCAGCAGAGAAAATCACATGTTTGTTTGCAAGCCATGTAATGCTAGCCTTCCACATTTAGATGAGTTGTGAAAAATCTTTTGTGTTTGATGTTTAACGTTTTCTTTGTAAATCATCATGATACCAATAATCTTACAGAAGTTCCGCCCCAACCCAAAGAAAATCATACTGACTGATTACTTTATCAAGCATCCTAATGTAGAATTTTTCCCCGCTTTCACAGGCAAATACATAACTACATACGGATTAACAAGTGCATTGTTTTTTATTTAATCCAGAAAACATGTATATGAGTCCATCTACTGTGATGAGAAGTTTTCACTTCATTATCTTGCAGATGCAAACACATTAGTTTCTTAGGAGTTGCTCATGTTTGATATGGCTAAGTTGGCTTTCTTCTAACTGAAGCTATAAGCTAACATATAGAAAAACAAAAAAAGAGAACCAATAACAATTTACTGCAAGTGTATACCTGGGGTATACATCCTTAACTGCTCTTCTGATGATAGTAGGCTAGTGAAGAGTGTGTTTTTCTCACCAGCCCAGAGGAAAACAGTGGTAAAGAAAAGAGCAGCGAAAGTACAGATATTCCGTCCAAAGAATCTACTAACAGGTCCCGCCTTCATGTTTTTAGAACTCCAAAGTAACCGAGACTCAAAAACCTATGCGGCTTCTCTCTGCTGGGAACTCAAACATGAACTCAAACATGTACCCAGTCAATGGTTGCTTATGCAATGCCGATGCAGGAACCTACAGGAGCAATGCCTTTGCAGCTGGCACATAAACCCAAAAAAAATGATCAATGAATTTACTCAAAGCAACAGTCCTTTGGGAAGAGTGCCACAGGGAAGATTGAGGTGTATTTTGACACTTAAATCAATTGTCACTGGAGAAGGGAAGAATTAAAACAAGCAGTAAAATAATGACAGATAAATCATCATTTCGTGCTCCAGGGAAACTTAATATGTTTAGGTAAGAATTTTAACAATTTTAGGATACGGTTAAAGTCTCCCCTCATGTTTTTCTCTTTCCTTCAATATCAGATTTTCAAGTTTGCATAAGAATTGAAGAATGTACTTTTTAGCACTATAACATGATAATGACCATTAATTGTAATCTGCAATAAACAGACCAACATATTTTAAGTAAATTAATAATTTCTAGAAGAGAGTGAGTAAGCATGGATAAAGGTGCAGTTTGCAGGTCTCTGACAATCCAGTTCTTTTTATGTAGGAAGATAAACTTTGGAAGCCACTTCACTTTGTCATGGATGATCTTAGGAGATTTATTGGAGCTATAGAATCCTGATGCAGTTTTTAAAATAGATTATGTTGGTTAGTCTGAGAAGGGTATGTGTTTCAAGTTGGAGATCGGAAGAAGCACTTCGGAACTAAAGTTTTAAAGTTAAGTCGAACCGAAAATTATGCAAAGATCATCCTAATAGAATAGAAACACAATGCAGGGAGTATCCTAAGTCATATGGTCACATTATTAATAAGGATGGCAGTGAAGTAATCAAAGAATAGTATTGTCCTGAAAATTCATTGGTTTGGACATTAGAGCTTAATTATCAACAATAGATAATTTGACACAGATTAACACATAGGATTAATATAGATTGGATGACCTGTTTCAGAACTTAATGTAACTGGAAGATGCCCATTAATTTTTGTTTAGTTTCACACAAAAGTTTATTGTATGAGCCAAGTCTTTGTTACCAAGTTTAATTTTGTTGAAGCATAAAACCTGAGATGAACGTAATAAAAGATATTGACATTAAAATGATTATTATATACCCATACTACATTTTATAGTATATCAGAAGTGCACGATAAGAAGCAGAGGGAATGCCAATTGGTAATACTTCAATTCAAATACGTGACTACTTGGAGTATCTGGCATAAATTTAAAACAAGTATTCATTTACAAGAGTGAAAAAAGTTATTATTTACAAGACATCTTTTAATTCCATTGCGTAATGTTACCATGGACTGATCAGAATTAAGAATACATTCACTTACAATTTATTGGAAATAAAAAACAGTTTATGAATAATATGTTTCCATGAAAGTTTTTCAGTATTGCGTCTATAATTATCTCAACTCAATGATATCAGGTATTACTTAAGTTTTCTTGTTCTCATGTTTAGACAATTAAACTAACTTCTATACTATATTACAATATAAGATATGTCAATTTCTCCCGTCAAAAAAAAAAATGTCAATTTCTTGCAAATGTTTCTGATTATTATGCAAGTAAACTAAACCCTGCATTATGATTCTCTACAAATAAACCGTCACTATCAAATAATTACTATAAATAAAAGCTGGCTACAACAAATGCAACTCATCACTAATTACCATAACTACCATCCGCCACTTATGAAATTTTCATCTTATATTTGCTCCAGAAATTATGACGTAAACACAAAACAACAATTCAAACAAAAATGTTCCCCGAAATAGCACATACACAATTGCGCTCACGAAACTACCATAACTAGCAATTGCCACTTTACATAATCAAATAACTCGAGAAGGGAAGAAAATCTGAAACGACCCATTTTGAATCACTACCTCTTAATCATTGAAAGACAAAGAATAAAAACTAAATACCTGACAATGGTTGAAATCACAGATAAATGTACACATGTACACACATTTAGGTATGAAATGCACCTGGGTTTCTCAATGTAGGTAGATCCGCTGAACTTCTTTCAACTTTTTGCTGGGAATTGGTTAGATCTATATATTCATAAAATGTATGTAAATCTGCAAAGGAATTTGGAAATTATTATTTATTAATTACTCATGTTGTGAATTGTGAAGCAGAGGACTTGGGATGGCGTAGGATTTCTTAATCCTCTGCGGTATTGTCCAGTTACAGATAGCGGACACCCATCACAATTTCACGCGGTAGATCGGCTCCGAATTTTTAGCAATTTGCTCATATTTCTAACGTTCTTTTTGTATCTTTGCTTTTTTAATTAAAATTATTGACCATTGATATACATATTGACTATTGAACATAAAAAGAGACATGAAATATGATCGTAAAGACACATTGCTCATGTGATTATTATCACTTATGTAAATTTGACTTATTGACGTGTATTTTTATATACGTAACACCACGATTTTGTACCCTGGTACCACTTGAGCATTGAGAAGACAAAATCCTGGTGTCACTTGTATAAAAATACGTGTCAACATGACTTAATATTAATAATATGTTGAAAAATAGATAGTGAAGTGTGTTACTCTTGTTTAAATTTGTATACCACTTTTTGTTTAAATAGCACAATTCTAGGATTAATTTCACATTTTGTCCCAAATATTTGCGTTTAGTATTAGCTAGGTTTTCAACTTTTTTCTGACCTCTTATATCCCAAACATTTCATATATTCTCACGAAAGGTCATTTATGATAGATTGTGCCAAAATTGATGCTAAATTTACAGTAAATTACCACTATGTCCCTTAATTCTTAAGATTAAAAAACAAAAAGTTTAAAAATATAAAAAATAACATAAGAATTAAATAAAAAGAAAAAAGGAAAAATACCCCTCCCTCCCTTCGCCAACATCTTTGACTACTGGAAGTGGGAGTATTCAGGTGGACGAAATGTGAAATTAACCCGTGCATCCCTGGAACAGTTATTTACTTTTTTGCCCTTAATTCTTTTTAGCTTTATTACTATTTTACCCTTATATATATATATCCAGATGTTTCTTCATTCTATTTATCCCTCCCTAACCATTTTCATTGTACTGAAGCTATCTCTGAATCTTCCTCCAAAGTCGTGTGCTCTTAGTTCTCTCTTTCTCATTCTTATTGTGTTCTCTTTCTTGTCCAGCTAAATTCTCTTTTTTATCATTGATTTAGGCTTTAATTTTCTAGTTTTTTTGTGGCTATATTTGTCATTGTTTTCCGTTTTTTTACTGCCAATTTTCGGGTTCTTTTGGTTTGGCCGTTGCAAATGTTGGGACTTTCCTTTTCCTAATTTTCTTACAGTCCTCTGCCCCCAAATCACCCTGTCCCAGCAGTAGCCGCTCAGTTTCTTTGTTCTTTGGAACGGCTAGGAGCAGATGGTGTGAATTGAAAATGATTACTTTCCTCTTTAATTTTATTGCATAGGTTTACAAATTAATGATATTAAGCCATTTTGTCAAGACGAGCTCGACATTGTGCCGAGTGAAGGGCATGGTTCTAAAGGATTTTATACTTAGTGATGCCTTTAACTATTCGTAATATTTCTGGTCTTGGAATTTTCAGTTATGGTCTTCTATATGTAGGATAAAGAACTAAGAAGATGACTTCAGGGAAGTGAGAGGAAACTAGGATTGTCGATGCCTTTAGATCAAGTGAAGGAAAGAGCTACTCAATTGGAATCAGAAGTTACATTGGTGGAGAGGTATGCCCGTTCAACTATAGTTAATAAAGTTGTAACTGGCTTTTTATACAGATAGTGGGCATAAAGTTTTTGAAAATTGATAAATTCATTGTGTTCAGCTTTTTCTTATCCCCTTTATCTTTGAGTTGGGGAAGGATGAAGCAATGCAAATTGACAACTGTTTATTCTCATATAAGTTGTTAGTTATTCCTAGGAAGTTGCATACAATTTATGTGTTTATTCCTTAGTCCAGAAGCCACAATCCAAATTAGGGTAGATGAAAGCAACTTAGATACAATGTAGATGTCAAAGTTTTGATTGGTCTAGAAAGATTTATCGGGACTATTCTTGTTAGGGCTGCTGTTGAGTGATAATCTAGGGAGAAGAGAACTATCGTTCTTCATCTCCATATTTTAGGTCTTAAGTTTTCAAGTTTCACGTGGTCATATATATTTATTTGTATGTTGAGATGGTCCTTTGGTTGCATGGGTCCATGTGTTTTAAATTTGATGTGCATCCATGACTTTATGCAATTTATCATTTCATATTTCTTCATCATAAGATCTGAGTCACTGCTATCAAGAAAAGAAATGGAGAACTCTATAATTATTAATTCCTCCATTTACGCTCTCCTACACCATATTTATGATTAAGGCAAGAGTCTATGGTAAGGCTTGGTTACAGCATTTTTGTTACCTAATCTAAGTCCAATAGATTTGTAAATTAATGCGAGGTAAAATGCTCAGCATGGAATGTCACCGTATTTTTCTTATATACATGCTCCTATGCTAGCATTGGCTCCAAGTAGTATGGTTCCAACTGCAGTTCAAAGAAACTCTTTTGTATGCAATGTGTGGATAATCAATACAAGTACTAACATTATAAACAAATATTGCCTCTAGAGTGCTTGCAATGAGGGCGGCAGGAATCGAAGACCAGTCAAAGCTGCTTGAGAAACAATTGGCAACAGAGATATCAAAATTGACATTATAGGAGGCTGTATCAATTGCTCGAGCATTCAGTCATTATCTAAATTTGATGGAAATTCCAGAAACGCATCACATGTAAATTGAATACTATTGTCATTGTTGGATATGGTTAAAAGTTTTGTTACTCTGTTTTTATTTGGTTAGTACCTTCCAGGGAAACATGAGACTTATAGCACCATTCAAATAATGTTCTAATAGGTATTTAGCTGCTTTTGGAATACTGGGATTTGCTAATAACTCTTCCTTTAAACTTATGAGGAATAATCATCTAACCAATGTGGGTAGTTTTTAGTTTTTACACTGTCCATAGTTTAAGGATAGATTCACATGGGCCACATCCTACCCACAGTGGGTAATTTTTACACTTTCCATCAGGGGTAGGGGATCAAGATCCTTTAAGTTCTGACTTATTTAGTTGACCACATAAGAATGAGGTTCTCTATTAATGCGGCACATCTAACACACACCTGATGAATCCCTACTTGGATATATTAAAGCGGGACAATCTATCCTTTTTTATTAACAAATGTTATATTAAGCCAGAACTACAACTTTAAAATATCACAATTGCCCAAAAGAAGAAACCATATGATTTGTAAATTTGAATGGATATTACATTTTAACTTTCAAACTAGATTTATGTTTTGTTATTTGCCAACAAAAAAATATTGAAACATCAAAAGTTGCTGCATTTTATTCATGTTTGAATTTTATTCCAACACCACAACAAATATATTTCGACTATCAATTTTAGAACAAAAACACCACAACACGGGCAGCGCCCATGTCGCACCTAGTATATATATATATGTATGTATCACTAAATTTTTTATAGAAACAGATCGAGCTCTGAGTTTAGAGCCTGACCACCAATTATAGGCCCCGTATAATTGGTGGTCGGGCTCCAAACTCGGAGCCCGATCTATTTCTATAGCTGGACTGTATATATCACTAGTCCTTAAAAGAGTGAAGTCGAGTCCCATCGTCCAAAGTATGTTTGGTTTTCTTAAAAAAAAACCTCTAAGACCTAACTTGATTTCACCATTCATGAGAGATTCTATATTTACCTTTTGGGTAAATTTCACAAAAGGTCCCTAATCTTTACACTTAAAATCGCTTGGGTCATTAACTTTTTTTTAGCTCGTTAGGTCCTCAATCTTTTATAAATACACGCCACAAGTCTCTACTAACGGATTCTATCCAAAATTCTGTTAAGTAGTTGTTAAAATTACCTTTATCCTTTAAATTAAAACAAAAAAGAATCCAAAAATTAAAAAATATATATAAAACAAAAAAGGCATAAAAAAAAAAACTGGCAGAGAAAGGGGGAATAACTCACCTTTCACTGCCATTTCCGGCAGTGAAAAGGGGGGTATCCCTCCTTCATCTGCCTTTCCAGGCAGAAAAGGGGGGAAGACCCCTCCCCCCAACTGCCATTTCCGGCTGCCGCTCCTGACTGCACTGTCACCATGCAATTCCAATGAAACTGCACAAGCTCGGCCAATGTGCTCAGCAAGTGATGTGCTGCGGGATTTTTGGGACGTGAAATCGCTTTCACCAGCAACACCAAATGTGGCATTGTTCTTGTCCAGCATTGCCAGGCTGCAAAGCAGAGAGGCTGCCAGTTTGCTAATATCAGTTGAGCCAGGGGAGATGCTTACAGAACTGAGGTGTAAGATAATCTCCATCTCATAATTTAAGGGGGGGAGAGGGGTCTCCCCTCTTTTTTCTGCTTGGAAAGGCAGATGAAGTGGGAGACCCCCCTCCAACTGCCATTTCCGGCAGTGACTTTCACTGTCGGAAATGGCAATTGGAG
>CAVNYN010269525.1:0-37283 GCA_963692815.1 Nyctanthes arbor-tristis
TTTTTTTTTTATTTTCAAGAAAAGGCATTTTATTCATTCATAAAAGGAAAGTACAGGTGGGAGGAGGGGGGAAAGTCAACCCTTCTCCAACCAAGTAGACAAACAGAAACAAAAGGCAGAAGGCTACAACTTATTTTAACAGAGCAAATAAAAACACGGGGACCCAAACAACTTCAGCAACTTCAGGAAACAAGCAGCATCTATGACTTCTGAGCAGGCAGGCCAAGAAAAAGTGCCAACCATCAGCAAACACAATGCCAAGAAAAGAACCACTATCAAGAGGCGCAAAGCACAACCACTTTCCAAAGCCCAAGAGCGAAAAGACACCCAAAAAACAACCAACAGGGAAATTCAATAATCCAGAAACAAAAAACCAGCAGCCCACATCCCAGAAATTCAACCTTTACAATTAGTATCGTCTGAGTCTACAATCTTTTTTTCGACTTGATGAGTTACCAACTTTTCAATAACTCATACGATAGGTCTTTCTTGATGGTTTTCATTGATTTTTATGTTGTATTCTTAGTCAAATTACGATTTTATCCTTTATATTTTTAAATTAAAAATAAAAAAATTTAGAGAAGAAAAAATATATATAATTATTTTCGGCCTCCAAAAAGAGGAGGCTCCCCCCTGTGTTGCCATTTCTGGCAGCACAGGCGGTTCCCATTTTCACCTTTTAATTTAAAAATTATAAAAGACATAATGGTACTTTAACTAGTGACTTAGCAAAAAAATTGATAGAAATCGTACGAGTTATTGAAAGGTTAGGGATTCAGTGGGTCGAACAAAAAGTTGGAGTCAACTGATACTAACTGCAAAGGCTGGGATGAAATGTGAAATTAACCCATTTTAAATTTAAAAACAAAAAGTTTTAAAATATAAAAAAATAATATAAATTTTTATTTTAGAAAAAAGGAAGAAAAGAGAAAAATGGGGGGGGGGTGAATCCTAGGCCTAGGCGTTAGGATTTTGGGTTCAGGTATTGGATTGGGTAAACCCAGACCAAATATTTCAGTTTAGGTTCGGTCTTGAAAATAGCAAGCCCATTCGATTTCGAGTTCGAGTAACACTTGGGTTTTGTTCGGGTTTTTGGGTATCTAATATATATTATATGTGCTCATAAAAGGAAAAAGAAACCCTTAAAACGGGTAAGAACAAAAAAAATTAAAGTATATATAATACGCTTAAATGTAAAAAATAATGATTAGATACTAATGTAATAAAGTTAACAATTAGACACTAGCGTTTGACTAATTGACTTTATTTATGTTCTAATTTTATATTTTACCCTTATGATAAACTCGCTACATTGTCAAGCAATTAATAAAAAAATTTATCTTTGCACAAATCACATGACGTATATATAGAAATTAGTAAAATCTTTATAGAAAAGGACAAGTTCATATCTCTTATACAGATCTAGAGTTTTATTATTTGTGTGTGAAGGAGACAAGTGTAATAAAAATGTGAATATGTGATTGTGAAATAAAGGAGATGATTTTTTGGATTGGGATAAAATTAATTAGAAAATTGAATTTAAAAATTTTGGGAGTAAAAAGAATGTTCGAGTTTTAACTAAAACCCAAAACCCGTCCAAATCCGTTTGGTTGTGGGTTCAGGTACCTGTTCAGGTATAATTTTTATTCACTACCCGATAAAGTTCGGGTATATTGGGATCGGGTTTAGGTAACCTGTTCGGACTTGGGTTTTTTACCGAGGCCTAGTGAATCCCTTCGTGCTGCTAGCTACAAGAAATGACTACAATTCTAGTTGTAGCACAGGGGGATTCACCCTCCCTTTTGCCACTGAAAATGACAGCAGTTTTTTACAGTAATTTTGAAATTGTTGCCAAAAACCGGCAGCAACAGCAGTTTGCTTTTCTAACAGAAGTTTGCTACCATTTTCGATTGTAGTTTTGCTGCCTCCAGCAGCCACTATGCTGTTAGTAATGGCAACAATTCCCGCAGCCACTCACCCTCCATTTTTCTTTTTCTTTTTTTCTTTTAACATGTTTTTGTTTACATGTTATGTATCTTATACTCCCTCTGTCTGAAAAGATAATTCATTTACTATATTAAGTATAAATTTAATTTTTTATTTTGATACGTGTCATAATTAATTATTGTTATTCAACTACATATGAATTGAAAGTATTTCAAACAACTAATGCAATACAAGAATATATTTGGAAAAATAAAATAAAATTTAATATTTCAACTATATTAATTGGCTTTCTTAATCTATTTGAAAATAACTAGAACATTGTATAGTATAGGGTGAATTTCATGACATATGTAGATGTGATTATTTGATAAATTCAAATTTTTAAAGAGAAGTTTGCTTATAGTAAGATCTGAAGATTACAAAATTTCATTATTAATTACTTTAGATTCCAACTGAAGCATTGATCAATTGTTTGATCATTTTATTTTTTTTATTTTATTTTCTTTCCAATCCTACATTGAATTATATTATCCCCCAATTTTTTTATTTTATTTTTTTTATTGCATTATCCGCCAATTCAATTACATGAATATCATCCATTTCCCGTGGGAAAATAACGGTTCTGGCTAGATCTACTGACTGTTGCCAAAGATAAAAGCTCTGGTTAATTTTTTATTATGCATCTATCGTGGAAAATCAGACTGCGATTCCCTCGCACGTGCCCCCGATCGTCGTTTTCACACGGACGGCGGAACACATAAACGCAGGCACAGATTCGTATACGGATCACTCTGTGTCTTTTCATCCTAAGAGATCTATCGGGGGAATTTTTTCCCCCCTTCAATTTGTTGGTATAAAGAATATGGCGTCACCATCTGGTGCTGCAGCTGCTCCTTGTTATTCTAGTGCCCCTTCTTCAATCTCTCGCCGTCTCCCGCTGCTTTCGTCCCATTCCAGGTGTCAAGTGCCGTTCAATCAACCACTTGGAGTCTCATTGGGCCTCAAAACGACCCGAAAATCTCGATCTCCTTTTCGTGTCTTCTGCGTTGGCGACACCAGAGGTGAATCAAATCTCTACTGTTGTAATTGAATCTTTGGATGTTACATATTTTGCTCCTGTGTGGTGGAACATCATAAATCGTATTGCATTTCAACCATCGGTGTATTGGGTGTTTTCAGCCTTTTTTTTTTTTTTAAGTTTGATTGGTGCTAAAACGAGAAAATAGACGGATAAATTTATGGCTTTTATTTGTTTTCTTGAATTGGCTTAGCTTTAAAACTTCGAAATATCCGTGTAGATTGGGAGGTAGGATTGTTTCGCTTGGTTTATGACAATCTATTAAAATGCTTCCAAAAATTGGCACATTTTTCTAGTAAGAAGGGTTTAGAAAGAGGTAAAAAAGACTAGTATCAAACTAATAAACATAAACATAACCAACATTAGTCAACCCACTTTTTCATGATAGTAATTTGTTCTTGTGCTTCAAGAAGCCAAGAATATGAGCCTGCAGTTGTTAAGATTGCTTTTCAATCTGAAGTTTACTCAGAAGTTGCAATAGGAGAAATTTAAGGACGAAGGAACTATATAATACAAGCAAGAAACAACAGTTGCAGAGTCCATTTGTGGATATATAACTATGCAGTTTATATTTCCATTAAAGGGTTCTCAAATGATGGGTAAGAACTCTTTACAGAGAGCACGATCTCCAAATTCAAATATAAAAGCCAACCTTTCGTCCTTTCGGCTTTGAAGGAAGAGAATCACAAGGAAATGTAACAACTATTTTTTTTTTTTAAATTCAATAATGGGGGTTGGTCTGTGAAACCAAACTAAGATTTAAAGGTCCATGTGTGCTCATGCATTGAATTCAGTTGTTGTCTTGTAGATGTCCAAACTGTTTGCTTGCTTTCAAATATCTGAACTGGAATATTCTTATTCAATCTTCAACATTCAAGATCTACTTAAGACAGCCTCAACCTCTTATGATGTGTGAATTTCTTTTATTTCTCTAGTGTTATAATGCAGAATATACTGTGAATGTGTTTGATGGTGATCCTTGAGGAGAGGAACTCCAAGGGTCTGATAGAAGTGATGAGATTTCACAGGTTTATAGCTGAAATTCTTTTCTTCCATACACTATCAAAATTTAAGATTTCTTTCTCAGTGATTTCTAGTTGCAATTCAAGTACTTTATTAGCGGTCATCATTATTGAATCATACTTTATTATATATAATGATTTAGGTGATTTGACTTCTTATCAAGGATGGCTGGAGATTTAAATTCGTTTATGAAAAATTCAGACTCATATAATTCGTCCATCTTTGAATGTGCAGCTGACGTGGTTACTGGCAAGTCGTGGAATAAACTGATTTTGGAAAATGATGCCCCTGTACTCGTGGAATTTCATGCTAGTTGGTGTGGGCCATGCCGGATGGTTCATCGGGTGATTGATGAGATTGCAACAGAATATTCTGGGAGGTTAAAGTGCTACGTCGTGGATACAGATGTCGATTTGAATGTTGCCAAGGATTATGATATTAAGGCTGTGCCAGTGGTCTTGCTGTTCAAGAACGGTGAAAAATGTGATTCTGTAATCGGTACTATGCCAAAGGAGTTCTACGTGGCTGCGATTGAAAGGGTTCTAGCTTCATAATTTCGGCCATCATGATTGAAGCATCAAGAGGTCGATCTAATTCTGTGCAGGATCGTTTGCTAACTGCCTTTTCACCAAAGTTTTACTGTTAAAAAAGCTTGTGTATATTGCAATGTCCTTCCCCTGTTCCGTTCTAAGGACTAAGGTTTTGCTTTTGACATTTTCCCTTTACCCATTTCCCTGCTGTATAGAAGTCTTGTGTATTTTTCACTACCATTCAAGAATGTTTCTAATACATTGTCTTCATTTAGTGCTACTAGCCTACTACTGTTTCCTGGCTGTCCTCTTATGCTTTTGTGTTTCCAGTTAAACGAAATCAAGTTTTTGGATGACTATGAGATCACGGTATTTATTGTTTGGGTTAATTTCATAAATGGTCCTTAACCTTTGCACTTGCTATCAGTTGAATCCGGAATCCATTTTTTCAATGCCGTAGGTCCCAACCTTTCATAAGTCCACTCATAACGTCATTTATGCCAATTTTTACCCTTACATGTTATTAAATAGAAACAAAAAATTCTAAAAAATAGTAAAAATAAAAAGGAAACCTAAGTAGTTACACATTGTTCCTCTATCCTTAATATGATTGAAAATGACAAATATCTGTATTATTTTTTTGGGGACCTCTTATTTGTTCTTGTTATTTCTAATAGCAATGAAATGAACAAGTAGCAAAATTGTGGGCCTTCTTTGTCGCTACTGGTAATGACTATTGGGATTAGTCATTGACATTGAGTTGAAATGTGGGTGGGTAACTGAGTCGGTAGAGTGAGAATTTTTTTTCTTTTTTTATTATTTATTATTTGCTATTATTATTTTTCTTTATAAATAAAAAATATAATAGAAGAAAATAATTTCTTTCTACCATATCTATCTAGTTATACAATCACATTTCAGCTCGTTATAAATGACAAATTTCAACAGTAATTTCCAATAGCAGAATACAAGATCCACAATTTTGCTACTTGTTCATCCCACTGCTATCAGAAATGACAGAAAAAAAATATGAGTTTCACAAAAAAGGAAAAATGGTGCAGATATTTGTCTTTTTGGTTCATGTCATAAATATGGGTAGAATGAGTAGTTAGTTATGTATGTAGGGAAAATTTTATTTCCGTTATTATTTTTATTATTTTTTAGAATTTTTTTTGTTTTTATATAAAAAGTAAAAGTAAAAAATGTCATAAAAGACCTTTATGAGTAAATTTATAAAAGGTTGGGGATTTACAACATTAAAAAAAAAGTTAGAGACCCAACTGATAAAAAGGTGTAAAGATTGGGGATCATTTGTGAAATTAACCCTTATTGTTTTATTTATGATCACTTCCGTCTAAAAAAGGTAATCTAGTTTTGTTTTTTGTACGTATCAAAACATGGTCCAATTTCTTTTTTAAAAAGTAGTTGAAATATTAGTTCTCTTATATGCTTATTTAATGCGTAAAGTTATTATAAACATAGAATTATTAAAGTGAAATAATTAATAAATGAAAATGTATATAATATGTAAATTGTGCTAAATTTTACTTTCTAATATTATTAAATAAATTTTTCTTAAGTTACGTGAAAAAAGGAATATGACCGTCTCTTTGGGAAGAGGTAATATATTTCTTGGTTTATTTATGTTGTTGGGATTATTTGGTATCTTTGGTGTTTATGTCAGTTTATCACTTCGTAGTTAACTTCATGCATCTTTTGGTTGCGTACTCTAATGGTACAGTTATTAAACCTGAAAAATATTACTCGCTTTTTGATGTGTAAAATTTTTACTGAGATTCCAAGCTAGTCAATAGGAGTTTACACAATCTACAAAATTTGCATCCCCGGTCGCGTCACAAATTAATGTTATCATAAAATACGATAATCATACTTTGACAATACCAGTTAATAAATATTAGAGCATACTGTTTCTATTTAAAGAATATTTTGTGAAAAATAAAGAGTACTTTTAAATTTAAAAAGTAAGAGCATCTCCAGTAACTTCTCTAAATTCAAAATACTCGTTAATTTAGAGAGTTAAACATTAAAATCATACTCCAAGAACCTCTTTAAATTAACTATATTCTATTAATAAATGTGTACAAGTTACAACATTCTCTTTCTTGAATTATTATATAAGCTATCTTTAACTTTATTGGTTGTTGATATTTAATGATTTAATATTAAATAAAAATATAACAAACCAATAAATTTTTCTCCAAACATGTAAAATAAAGGGTTAAAAATAGAGAGCTTGTTAGAGTGTGTAAAAGTTGTCACTCTTTAAGTTTAAAAATGTTCTCTATTATATAAGAAATGCTCCTTAGAAATAAAAAGTCTTTTAGATATACTCTAACAGCATCTACAATAGAGTTGTTAAATCAAGTTTTAAAGATATATGTTAGTTAACAATTGGAAAACATAACTATAATGGAGATGTTAACAAAATTGTAAAGGAATTTTCTTTAACGCCAAGTTAATTTTATTGTTAAATTTAACAACTATTTGAACGACGAAAATGACATTCTTTCATTTACTTTTGAAGTTAACTTAGAGATAATTTCACACATTATCTCCAACCTTTAGGGTTAGAATCGGCTGAATTCCTAACTTTTTTTTCCAACCCGCTGAGTCCTCAACCTTTCATTAATTCATTGTTAAATCATCGAATAAATTATCATTATGTTTCTTATCATTTTAAATTAAAAAAATAATTTTAAAAATATAAAAATTTTAAAAAAAAACAAAAAAGAAAAACTGGAGGGACTTTCACCCTTAGGGCTGCCGGAAACGTCAGTAAAGGGCTGCCAGAAATGGCTACTAGGGGCTGTGATGCTAGAAATCTGCCATTTCTGGCAATATTTCCAGCAGTACTGGGAGAGACTCCCACCATTTCGACCGTCGAAAATGGCAGCAAAAAGGCTGTCATTTCCGATAGCACAGGAAGAAGACTCATTCCCTCCTCCACAAAAGCTACCAAAAATAGTAGCAAAGGGCTGCTGAAGGAGCCTCTTCTCTTTTTTTTTTTTTTTTTTTAAATTAAAATTTGTGCATTTTTTTATTATTAATTTTTTTAAAAATTTAAAATGATGAGGGAGATAATGATAATTTACTTGAAGAGTTAAAATGTGAAATTGACGAAAACCGTCAAAATGGACTATATGTGCTAATTAATGAAAGGTTAGGTATAACATCTTGAAAATTTTTTTAATCTCAAAACCATAAAGTTTTGAAGGCGTTGAACTTTATTGATGATGATAATTAGATAAATTATACAAGCAAATTAGCTATTAAGTTTAGATTTTTAAGATTTAGACTTAATCTAACAACTAGAGTAATAAAAGGACCTCGAGTAGGAATGGCAATGGGACGGGTATTACCTGATATCCGATTGAATCGGATACGTGGCGGGTACGGGGGCGGGGGATTTCTTAAGGGGGCAGGGACGGGGGAAGGCATACCCGCCCCATTGCCATTCCTAACCTCGAGTAACATGATTCAAAGTATATCGACCCACTTACAAGACAGTATAAACCATAAAAATTCCTTAAGTAATAAATAAATGGCTAGAATTTAGCCACATCAACCCCTAATTACGTGGTGATTTAAATTGCATTTCTTATGTTATAATTAGCCGAATTCAAAGGATAATTATATATATATATATAAAGGCCAACGAGGGAGAAATTCACCAAAAACCTTCTCCCAACATTCCATCTCCCTCTCGCCCCTCCATACAATATCTCTTGCCCGAAATATCTAATCAAGGAAATATATAAGAATCTAATTTCAAACCTTGATTGTGGAATATTAAGAATTTAAGATTTCAGAGACACTTTTCTGTTTCGGACAAATCAAGCAATCCTTAGACAATCAAGAGGTGAGTAACTAATACTTTGATTTCCTTTCAAGCATTCAGTTTTCATAAGATGAATATGAACTTTTATGAATTGTTATAGAAAGAAATATTGATTTATTGTATTTATATTGCTAGTTAATACTCTACTCGTCTTGCTTTGCTATGTGGTATGCTATGTGGTTTTTTCCTGTGCTAGGAGCCACCTAATGATACCGAGGTGGATAATAAATAGTATGGTGGCTTGTTTTGTGGTTCTTTGTGGCCTATGTGGGAATTCCGATAAGGGTCAACTAGAATTCAATTGTGAATCCATTTGAATTGATATAAACCTTATACATACTAAGGGTAGTAATTTAGCTAGTGATAGGGCCTTCTTGTGCATCTAAAAGCTTTATGAAATTCCATGACTTCTTGAACTTATGATTGAAAAGGGGTTTTCTCAAATGAAAAGTGAATCAAAGGATTTTTTTACTCACTGAGTACTTTGTACTCATTCTTTTTTCCTACAATTTTGTAGATAATCTGACACAAAATATTTGCCAAGTAAGCTGAGGGTTGGAGCATGCCTGCGCATAAGAGTAGAATTGTGCGTGTAGAAGGGAGCCAATCTTGGCACTATGAGAACTCACTTTGATTAAAATATATTATGCCTATCTCTTTATAGATAAACATATATATATATATATATAGATGTATACTTGTGACTTATAATATGTAAAACAAAATGAATGAGTTCCTTTTGTAAGCTTATCTTTCAATGTAAAGGCTCAGAAATATACTTAAGATCAATCCATGAGTTTGATATCTTTTGTGGATTAGAAAAATTGGTTCGTTTTGTACGTCCTGTTCTCATTATTCATATGAAGATTAAGCTATAAAATTTAATAAATTCAATAATAATGGATAAAATAGTTAGAGCATGACAAAAGTGATATTAGAGCGGCGTTTCAAGAGCCCTGCATGCATAATCTACTTTTCACGAGGTATCAACCATCCGGCTTGCAAGTGAGTTGCTATTTACTAAGTTTATAAATGATTTCTATATTTTTGTCTAGCCTTTAACTAAAAGTTATACTTATTAGCTAAATGAAAGCTAAGTGGTGTGGATAGGAGAAATCATTTCAAAATATAGGATCAAGTTACCAAGAAAATCAACCATTGAAAATTCTATCAAGTTGAATGAAAGATGGATGAGAAATATGATAGTTTTTACTTTACTTTCAAGTTTTGAGCTTGCCATAAAAGATATCATGTGGCCTCTATTCATATTAAAGAATGTTTTAAAATCAAAACAATTACAGGAAGAAAGAGAGGAAAAAAATTTGCACTGTGCGGGGGCACTGTTGAAACGGTGCGGCCACACCGCGCCATCTGCTCAAGTCAGAAAAGCTAGTGTGGGTGCATAAGCTTTTTTTCCGAAAATAAAAATCCTCCAACTTTTTAGTTTGTTCTAGATCAATCCAAAAGATTTACTTATGATATTTTAAGCCTCAAATTTTACTTCTTTCACCTAGTTGATCATTGTTTTAACTAAAAAGATTTCTTTTGGTTATCTTGCACCCAAATAAACCCCGTCCCCAATGTTTTTCATACTTAGGTTCGATCTATGAATTGTTACACTAATTTCAATATTGACTTTTGAATTTCTTTGGCTTTTATCATGAACCGGGCTTTAACCTTTAAAATTCAAATTTTGGAAAATAAAGGAATAGATAAAGATCCCATGCTATGAGAAATTTAAATTTTGTTTATTGATATATATTCAAGAGATTTAATTTGAGGATGTGATTGGCTAAGAATTTAATATATCTAGTCTACAATGCCGAATTTTGAGTAATAATTAACCTTATGAACAGTTATAGAAACATGTCTTAAGACGAGAATACCAACAACACCCTAGAACGGACTCAATTGGGGAGTCAACAAGCCCGTCAAATTGATCTACGATCTCAACAAAATTCAAATGGGGAATCATCGCGTAATAAGAAAGATAAAGATGATGCGACAGAATGATTTCGCCAACTTAAACCTCCAATTTTTGAAGAAGCTAAAGATCTAATTGAAGTTGAAATTTGGATTCGAACCATAGAAACAATGTTCTCCTATACACATGTCCCAAACTATGAAAAAGTAAATTGTGCAACGTTCATGTTGAGGAGAAGTACAGGTTATTGGTAGGACACTTTAATCAGTATGAGGGAACGGAATAATTGACTTGGGAAGGATTTTGTGATAAATTCTGTACTAAATATTTCTCTTCAACGGCTAGAACTCAGAAATTAAATGAGTTTATCCACTTGAGGTAAAAACAAATGACTGCGACCGAATATGTCCAAAAATTTGAAGAATTATATAGGTTTGCAACTCACATTTGGAGACCTCAGAGTTAAAAATCAATCGATTTTTAGAAGGTTCAAAACTCGAGTTAGCTAGAGATGTGTTAATGTCAGGCAATACAAACTTAAGTTTTGCCGCTATTGTAGATCGAGCACTTTTAGCAGAACAAATTGAAGCTAAAATCACTAGAGCTAACTCTAATCAAAACCTGAAACCTCCTAATATGGACAAAGGAAATAACCAAGGCCAAGAAAATTTTAAAGTCAATCGAATGCTAAAATACTCAACTCAGAAGAAAAACCAAATAATCAAAGCAAGCGCTCAATATGTAATAAATGGCATAGTGGACCTTATGAGAAATGACCGAGAGTAGGCTATGAGTGTAGACATGAACGACATATGATCAGAGATTATCCTAACAAATCCAAACAAAACAGTCCTGCTAGAGGAGTATGCCATAGTCTAGGGTATTACAGGTATAATCCTTATTTCCCTACTAAGTACCTATATAGCAACATTGACTGTCGGTCATGTACTATGCTTTTGAAAATAATATTAATACGATTGCTTACTATACTTTTGAAAATAATAATTACCGCCACAACATTTAATGAATTTTGAGAATAAAATTCATTTACGGAGGGCAGATTGTAACATCCAAGAAATTTTTTTAATCCTAAAACTATAAAGTTTTGAAGGTGTTGAACTTCATTGATGATGATAATTAGATAAATTGAAAAAACAAATTAGCTATTAAGTTTAGATTTTTAAGATTTAATCTAACAACTAGAGTAATAAAAAGACCTCGAGTAATATGACTCAAAGCATAGCGGCTCACTTACAAGACGGTATAAACCATAAAGATTCCTTGAGCAATAAATAAGTTACTAGAATTTAGCCATATCAACCCCTAATTAAGTTATGCTTAAAAGTGCCATTTGTTATGTTATAATTAGCGGGATTCAAAGGATAATTAAACTCGATTAAATCCTAATAACTATAAAAAAAAAGGCTAAAGAGGGAGAAATTTGCAAAAAACCTTGTACACATTCAATCTCCCTCTCACCCATCTATACAATATCTCCTGCCCTAAATATATAATCAAGGAAATAGGTAAGAATCCAATTTCAAACCTTGATTGTGGAATATTAAGATTGGGGAGATACTTTTCGATTTACGACAAATCGAGCAATCCTTGGACAATCAAGAGGTGAGTAACTAATGCTTTGATTTCCTTCCAAGCATTCAGTTTTCATAAGATGAATATGAACTTTTATGCATTGTTATGGTATTTCTCCCTAATGATACCGAGGTGGGTAATAAATAGCACGGTGACTTGTCTTTGTGTTTTTTGTGGTCTATGTGGGAATTCCGGTAGGGGTCAACCAAAATTCAATTGTGGATCCACTTGAATTGATATAAATCTTGTGCACACTACGGGTAATAGTTTAACTAGTGATAGAACCTTCTTGTGCATCCAAAAGCTTTGTGACATTCTATAAATTCTTGAACTTGTGATTGAAAAGGGATTTTCTGAAAGGAATGGTAAATCAAAAGTTTTTGTTACTCACTGAATACTTTGTACTCACTCTTTTCTTCTACAGTTTTGTAAATAATCCAGCACAAGATATTTTCCAAGCAAGACGAGGGTTGGAGTATGCCCGCGCATAACAGTAGAGTTGTGTATGTAAAATGAGCCGATCTTGGCGCTAAGAGAGCTCACTTTGATTAAAATATATTATGCCCACCTCTCTATAAATATATATGTATGTATATGTATACTTGTGACATATAATATGTAAATCAAAATGAGTGAGTAACTTTTGTAAGCTTACCTTTCAATGTAAAGGCTAGGAAATATAGCTAAGATGAATCTATGAGTTTAATAGCATTTATGGATTAGAACAATTTGTTCGTTTTGTACGTCCCATTCCCACAATTCACATGAAGCTTCAACTATAAAATTTAATAAATTCAATAACAATGGATAAAATAGCGGGGGCGTGACATTAGAGACCCAACAAGTTTAAAAACCGATTCTAACCCAAATGTTAGGGACAATATGTGAAATTAACCATTAATTTAAGTAGCTAGTAATAGTTGACTAAGAACTTTTGGGGAAATAAAATATAAAAACTAACCAATAACTTTTGTTCATAATTAAATTTAACACCTTTAATGTGTTCAATTTTACATCTCTAATGTAACAACAATTTATTGTTAAGTTTAAAATGCTGAGATGTTATTTAACAATCACTTAAATTCTAATTTTTTGCTTATGTGGCAATGTAAAATTAACAACTCCATTGTGAACTTCCTCCAACACACTCTTTATATTTATATACAAATAGGTGAATATACTAAATGCGGCAATACAAAGTAAAATAGATAGTGGGTTTGGCTATCCAAATTTGGACCGCCAAACCTACTATCTAAATTTAAAAATTAAATTAAAAAATTTGTTGGAACTAATTTTTAAGGAATGACTCTTCAAAATAAAGAGTATCATCAAAATGAAACGTCTTTTGGAGATGCCTTTTGTAGATACTTTTAACATAGTCCTACTTTGACAATTATTATCTTATGAATATTATGAATGCTTGACATGGTTCGAATAAGTAGCAACTCCCTCAAAAATAGTATCCATTACAACTAATTTGGCGCTTATGAGGGTGATGTAAAAATATCATTATAATAATTTCTATCAATAATGACAATTTGCAAAATCACTTTTCTAGAAATTTTCCAGAGAAGTAAATTCTAGCTTCCAGCTCCATCTTTTGTCAATATATATATATATAGAGAGAGAGAATGAATTCTGTAGTACCTTTCATCACATTTTCCTATTAAAATTGTCTTAAATGAGGTCATTTTAGATTTTTTTTACATGTTAGGTAACTTTTGTGGTAAATTATAGATTAATATTTCTCTTTTTTCAATTAATTAAGGATTATAATCCTTAACTATTATTATATTTAAGAATCTTTCTAAGAGGTTTTGTAAATCCTATTTGAGATTTCTATACTGTTATATCTTATCTTCTTAAATATTTTGCAGGATTAATTTATATTCAAAGTTTTTTGATTTTTTAATTCAAAATTTTTTAATATATATCTTATTTACGAAGCATTTCGTAATTTATAATAGAGTATTTCCTTTTTAGCTTTTTATCTAGTCGTTATTACGTCATTTCTTTCATATATAATAAATATAGTTTAATAATGTTTCATAGTTTACAAAATTTCCATCACAGTATGGTTATGAAGAAAAATAAATCTTGAGGTATGAGAATGACAATGGTCAGGTCAAGATTGAGTCTGCTATACCCGTTACCCTAACCATCAAAATTTTTTCTATCCCCACTTAAATTGGAGATGGGTTAGTAACGGTAATTCATATTACCCATTTATTGGCCAATTTAAATATATTTATATATTTTTATTTTCAGTTGTTGTTTAATGAATAAAATTTTAAATACTAAAATTGTAATCAAAATTACTAAACTTTCTTGATAAGTTTTATTTCAAAAAAACAGTTAAATAGTTAATTCCCGGGCCCATTGTTAAGTAGGATCAATTTTCTTTATCTCATCCCTGACTTAATTACCTCTTTAGTCCGGTATTTCCCATCTTAATAGGATCAGGTACCCATAAGTATCGAGTTTGGTTGGTTTTTTCAACTCATATTAAGTTCATTTAATAACATTCGATATCAAGTAAGCACATAATAACTATTAGTTAATAACAAGATAATCAAAACATTACAGTTCAATATGGCTAATCATACATTATTTAACATTTCATACTAATATTACATATAATTTGATTTGGTATCTTCCGGTGTAACGTACATGTGAGAATCTAATAATGATAGTAATGCTATTTATTGGTGATGATTATCATATTCAGGTGATATTAAATTATAAGTTCATTTAATAATATATATTAGAGTATAATTATCGTAGGGGAAAACCCAAATTTGGGTCCCCATAAAAATAAAAAATAAAAACTCAAAGAGCATATAAGATTTAGGTGGTCAATTCTATTCTTGGGGTGGAAACGGGGTAAATGAGGGACTAAATTTAGCCCTTTATTTACACTTTAACCCATTCTTTCTTATCCCACAAATTTATATTCAAACAATCAAATTCTAACACATGTCCAATATATTGTTTCCCCTCCTGGTTTTACCCTTGCACGTTATTTGGAAATGTCTTTTTCCCAACTTTCTTCCCCTTAACTTCTCTTCTACATTAATTTTGCTCTTAGAAACAAATTATCATGAAATTATCATGATACACAAGCAATTCAATTGTCTGAAAAATACGTAGACATGAGATACGAAGGATGTGTACTAGTCCTAACTTTATAATGATTGGACAGAAATTTGAATTTACCTAATCAGGGATCAAACACATCTTAAAAAAGAAAGACGACAACAACCAAAAAAAAAAAAAAAGAAAAGGAAAAAGAATCATCATCGCTGCGTGACGTACAACTTTAAATTGCATGTGCCAAATTGAATTGAATTTAGAAGATACTAGTAGGGTATGCATGCACACAAGTTGTCCATCATTATACTTTTATTTTGCGCAAAATTACACAAAGTAATAATAATGGTCTAACATAAATAAATTAAAGTTTATCCCTATTTTTTTCTTAAAAAATTTAATTAAATTAAAGTTTGTCTTTTAATTGGACTCAAAACCTACCCATGAAGCATGTAGGTCATATATAGAGTTGGAAAGGCCAATGCATTGAAAATTGATAAAAACCCATAAATGCATACCATATCTAATTGTGTATAGATGATAATGAACACAAGAATATTTAAAAGCTATAAACCTTAAGAGTTTTCTTTTATATTCAATACTATCCTTGATGGTGAAAAGCATTCGTCGATTGACTTTTTGGCAACATAGCGACTGCTCTTCCGATCTAGCATCCTCATGCCCAATAAGTTAATACATACCATGACCTGATCCACTATAGCCTCCATGACAAGCAATTCCAAGGTCATATCTATCTCCTCGAGAGAAATCTGCAGACGAGACAAAGAACAAGATCAAAGCAATTGGAATAAGATTTGAACATTTTATTTTTCACATAATAGTTGCAGCCGATTTGTCAAAAGATCGGAAGAGCAACGTACAAAAGACATCTAAAATCAGCAATAATAATAAATGACGAGAGCAAATTATTTCTTAATCATGTACTACTGAAAATTATTTCAATTAAATGCAGCAAGGCCTATAGTTAACTATTTGTATTTGACTGAAGAGTAATTGCTAACACTAACCAATATTGCAAATAAAAACCAGGCAAGAAATGTAGATATTTTGTCTCTTCGAGTTACTCTAGCTTCCTAGCTACTTTTGGGTATAAAAATATTTTTGGCAAATATGTGACAATGCAATTGAAAGCATCTCAATTTTAAATCTAAACTGGTCAAAGAATGTCCACCCAGGAATGCATAGAATGAAGAACCGCGTGAATGGATAGAAAGATTTTAAGCGCGAAACTACTATAACAAGTTATGGACGACATGAATCACGCATGCTAGTCACAAAAATGTATATGGAACAGTTGAAAGTGTAATTCTACCACAACATAATCCCAATGCAGGATCTGAAACTCGTGATGCCAAGAGAAAAGTTATTTCCTCACTTTGGTATTTTGGTCTATTTACCATGAGGAGGTTGATCATCAAACATGCTACATCTTGAACAAATATAAATGCATGGAATCATTTGAATATGACAATAATTGAGGCTTAAATCATGAATTCAACAATGTTTAATATATAAATGATGGCCTTCCTAAAAAAAAAAAAGAACCATATAAATGATGGTTGACATTCTCCCATAGGGACTGGTAATGATAGAAAACCATTGAAGAGAACTTCATGAATTAAAACGTTAGGAACTTGGATTTTAAATGAACAAGAAAAGAGTAATCATCTATTTACTTCAATGCTTTTCTTTTAATTTTTCCTAACCAAAGTGGTATTTTTTTCCCTTTCTTTTCTTTATAAGATCATGCAATTAAACCTTGAGAATTTCTTTTTTCAATAACTTAAAAATGATTACTCAAAGTATAAAATATTAGACCTATCTTCATGCCTTCCTTTATACTCTTCTATACAAGTTATTTCTTAGTCCCGTATTCAATTTTGTTCAAATGAGCACTCTTGTAAGTCAAGTAAGCAACTATAAGAAATTCTAGATTATATATATTCAAGCAACAAAATATTTGAACTTTCCTATCTTATCTTTGCCATGAGACTTAATTTTTTCCTTTTTGATCTTTTATTCATTGTTATTATTTGTCCTTTTACTACAGTATACAAATAGTTCAATGAGAAAAGTAAGCTTGTCAATGGGGAAGATGGACCACAACAAAATGAGCCATCAAACAAAGAACCCTAAGACTTTTTTTTACAGGAAAATAGGCTAAAATCTAATGATGTCCCTAAGGATACTTTTTCCCCTGGTTATAATCTAACACTTCAAAGATCAGCGTTAGGAACGAACTACATTTCCTTGCGTAAAAATGTGACTAACTTGGGTGTCAAATAAAATTATTTAGAACTAAATTATATACTGGTTAGAAGAACTTGAGATGGTAACATATGAACGAAATGAAAATATGATGATTCTTATGTGTTCGGAGGATCTTGATGTAGAAAATTGTTCAATTATGTGTCTTTGTATTTTTATAATTGTTCGTTTGTTTTCAGCTAATTACATAGTGTCTTCATTTGCTAGCTCAATTTAGCTTTCTTTATTGCATAAAATTACCATAGATGATGCCTAAATTAAGGAAGCAGATGTAGAAGAGACATAACACATAGGAGAACATGTCAATTTTAATGTTTTTCAGCAATACTTTTCTGGAGCCTTATGGACGTAGCAAAAAGCATTGGAGGTAAACCATCATATTTTAGAATTCTTGAGAATAACATAAATTGGCAACCTATGTAATATGTTGCATAGCTTGACCCTGAAGGACTACCTATAATCCCTTCTTCACGAGAGTAATATTGTGAATTTAATCATTTCTTTTTCTAAGAGATATTTATCTGGAAGTTAGTGTTCTTGCTAAAGTCTGTTGATTGATTCCTTAGAAAGCATATGAGGGTACTCAGAAACAAAAAACTTTTCTATAACTATGTTCTTTCAACCCTTTTTAAATTGTTTATTATCTTTACAAACGTCATAGTGCTAAAATAGTATTTTCAGGTATCATCACAATCATCTTTATATATGCAGGAAATTTAGTGAAGGAATAGAAATCTTAAGGATATAATGCTACACAACTAAAAGAAATAATACCAGTGGTTAAAAGGTTATCACAAGTATATGCAAAGCAAAAGCCAAATAGAATCCATTAAGTCACTGATCATGATTATTATTAATTAAGCTACTAGGCCTTGTTAGAGTTGTGAACAAACTGAATTGCTTTTCCGATTCCTCCTCCACCCTTGTCCAATCAATGCATCCCTTCAAAAACAGGCATAAATTTGTCAATCAAGCAAATAAATATTTACAATTGAAAACATAAATAAAAATCCTTGATCTTTTAATTGGTACAATAACTGAAGAAAATCAAAATTTGTAATCAAGAAAATACACATCTATATATATGAGACACCAAAAAACCAACAAAAATTTATTGCTTTCCAATAGGTATAACGTCTAAACAAATAAACTTGCAATTAACTAAACTCCCATATAATTTCTGTCGGCCATCTTCCCCAATAACAGAATCCAGCATTCATCCCTGGCAACATCAATTTCTTCAACAAATTCAAAAAAATCCCAATATTTTTTTGGTTTATAATGGATGCCAAGAGAAGAAGCAACAGAAAACTATCTAGCAAGCTTGCATAGCATCAAAGAAACTAATTGTTAGAAACGGGCAACACTTTGGGTAAATAACGACACACAGGCCATTTCTCATGGTAGTTCAATCGTATCGTAACATATAAAATGCCACAACATTATCAAGCATTAGAGATTTTACCCCCAAAACTAAGTTTATGAGATTTGTAGATTCATTCATATAAAGGGAAAAGAGGAAAAGATAAAGATTAGAGTAAAAACGTGACACAGTAGTCTAAATTGCATATATAATATCTAATTGGCTAAAAAAGAAAGTAAAAAAAAAAACCAGATAAGTAGGCTTGAAGATTGAACCTGAGCCCGCCATCGCAAGGTTTGGCATTGCAGAAGGAATATACAAATGCTCCCAAGAGGAATGCAACAATCAATCAGTGGTAAGAAAGAAGATTTGTTGCAAGTTCATGCATTTCTACTTCTAGGGAGTCTAAGAATTAAAGAGAGAAGAAAGAGTGTACAGAGAGCAGGGCCGGTCCAAAGATTTTGGGGCCTATGTGAAATTTAAATGGGGCCATTTTTTAAAAAAATTAGATTAAACATTATTTGAACAATTTGAATTTTGAATTTTGAACTTTCATATTAAAAATGTGAGCAAAATAAGTAAAAGTTCTAATAATATTTAAAGGAATTTTCATCTCAATAAGTTTTAATATTTATTAATTTACAAAACATTCGATTATGTTTTATCATTTAAGAAACACATATGCACTACTAAAACACCAAGAGGGTCATTTTCCTATAAGATTTTACTACACATTTAGTATTTAGTATTTGAAATTTAATAAAACTTACATGGATTATAACTATTAAACAAAAAAATGAAAATTTAAATTGGCCCTTAAAAAAATAAAATCAAATTTCTGAATATAAAGATTTGATCCTTTGACCTACAACTAAAAATAAAGACTAACATATATAATTTTACCACTAGGCAACAAGACAATTTATTTTAAAATTGTATACATATTAGTTTTATTCAATGTTTTAGACACATGTTTTAAAAAACTCAACCATAAACTTTTCAACGCTCTCCAATTTAGAGCCCTAATCGACCGCTTTGATCAATTAGTATTAGGGGCGCCCCCTTAGAGAGAGGAAGAGTGGGGGTTGCATATTGAAAGAGGAAATCAGAGAGAGTACATGGAGGAGTGTGGGTTGCGTATTGAAAGTGGAAATCAGATAGAGAACCGATAAAAAAAGGGTAAATGTGGAAACTAAAAAATTGACACCTATGCTTATTTTTGTGGTACCCTCACGATGGAAATGTTACACCTAAATTGAGTGAATAAGTGGGAATTGAAACAAGCCACTTATATATATTTAAATTAATTAATTATAGGATGGTATTAGGAAAGCATATTTCGTCCAAGGTCGGTTCATCTCGCTACGAGTACGGCTTCTCTTCCTCGGTCCACTTCCTAATCCGTCCGCCATTCACCTCTGCGCTCTGCCTCCCCGTCTGTCTCTGCCATCGCCGCCCAAAAATAAATCTTTACACTTAAGGCAAGTCTGTTCCTTCTCTGATTATGCATTTACGTACCTACGCATTCGGGAACTCTAATTTGAAGTATTCCTGGTAGAATTTTGGGTTAGATCTCTAATTGCTTGTGATAGAATGAAGAAAGAAAACGATTCTATTGATCTTTTCATTGATTTCTCATTCTATTATTTTCCTTGTTTAATTGGTCTCTTTTAGGTATTTGGCTATGGTCTAGCTGAACTGTCTAGCTTTCTTGATTCTTTTCCTATAATATTGGTACTTGTAAATCTGAAGAAGTTCTTTTCCTTATAAAATTGTAGCGACATTGTTTCCTTTTGAACTCCAGGAAAAGGGCTATCCTCTACAAGATTATTAGTCGTCTGATGTTGATACTTTGCAATTTCTGATACATTGCTGACAATTATCAGATAAATGATTTGGTTGCCACTTCCCCCTTCCTTTCTTTCTTTCTTTCTTTCTTTCTTTATTGGAGCAATGAGGATTCAGGATTTAAAACACAACGCTAACCAAAGCAATTTCTTTTTAAAACTCGTCCATTGAAAACCTAAATTGGAACTTGTAGTCTCCTTGTTTGCTGTGTGGCTATGAAAGAAAATAAATAGATTTTTTTCATAGAGAACAGTGATCTTGAGTTCAGTTTAGTGGCTAACTCATCGCAAATGCCATTTCGCATTATGACTATGTAATTATGTTCTACATTTCTAGCAAATTTTAGTCTTCAATTATTCGTTTTTGTTACCTAATATTGTGGTTTACAGCTGCATTCTCTTATTCGTTTTGGTTGGACATGATTTTATATCAATTTATTGTTTCAGTTTACAATGCAACTAATAATTAAATTTTCTTTGTGTTTATTCACTTATTCACTGTACATCCTTTCATTAGGAAGCCTGAAGTTGCTTGGACTCTCATAGAACGGTGACGTCAAGTTCAAATATATCTGGGTTGATGCCATCTCCAGAATACTTAGAAGAGAAACATATTGCAAATGCAAATGCCGACGCACCTCAGCCTTATTTACATCAAATCAAAAGCTCATCACAAGCTTCTCTGGCTATTCTATGGGACATTGAGAACTGTCCAGTGCCAAGTGATGTCCGCCCAGAGGATGTAGCTGGTAATATTAGGATGGCTTTGCGTGTCCATCCTGTACTTGATGGAGTTGTCACAACATTCTCTGCATACGGAGATTTCAATGCATTTCCCAGGCGACTGCGGGAAGGGTGTCAAAGAACTGGTGTCAAACTCATAGATGTTCCTAATGGGCGGAAGGATGCAGCTGACAAGGCAATCCTTGTTGACATGTTCCTTTTTGCTCTTGATAATCATCCGCCCTCATCCATACTGCTCATCTCTGGGGATGTCGATTTTGCTCCTGCGCTCCATGTTTTAGGCCAGCGTGGATATACCATCATACTTGTCATTCCTTCTAGAGCGAGTGTTTCATCAGCTCTGAGTAATGCAGGTCATCTTGTATGGGACTGGTCGAGTGTGGCTCGTGGGGAAGGATTTGTGCCGCCTGCTAAGGTTTTACTTCCTCCGACAACAAACTTTACTGGGTTTTTAATGGGTTGCGGAATAAGTGACAATCTAGACTGTCAGAATGAAGAAGAAGCAATAGTGTATAGAGGAATGCTAAAAGGCTGTTGCAAAAGGGATTTCTCATTGATCTCACAGTCCCCAACTGAATATAATAGAGATCAATATCTAACCCCTACTATCCTACATCTTCCAGACCGCTCTGCCTCCCGACTGGTGTGAATGAAACTTCAGCAAAAACTTTTACTTCATGCGACCAGAATGACTTCATGTGGGTACAACCTGGAGATCTGAATGGTTTAAAGAGACAACTGGTAAAGCTGCTTGAAATGTCAGGTGGGTGTTTGCCTCTAATTCGTCTTTCGGCGGAGTACCAAAAAATCTATGGGAGGCCTTTGTATGTGTCGGAATACGGTGCCCTTAAGCTTGTAAATCTTCTGGAGAAGATGGTTGATGCAATGGCCATTGAAGGAAGAGGCACAAGGAAGTTTGTCTACCTTCGTAACTCAAAAGTCACACCTGGTGCCTGTCGCATAATTTTAGCAAAGAGGGATAAGAAAGAAAATGAAACTCAAGATCTCATTAATGTTATGGCAGGAGCTGGATCTTTTGATGAACCATTGGATGATGAAAGATTAGTTGTAGACGAACATGAGAAATCTAAGTTAGAGATGACACCTCAATCTGGAATTCTTGACAAAAGACTCAGTGAATTCAAATATGAGCTTCAAGAGATTTTGGTGAGTTACTATTGTTGCATCTCTCTCGATTGCTTTGAGGAAACATACAAGCAAAAATACAAAAGATCAATTGATTATCAAAGCCTTGGCGTGAATGGATTGAAGGAGCTTCTACAAAAGGTAAGAGACATTGTTGTGTTGCAAGAGGAACCAGCAAGTAAAAGAAAGTTTCTGGTTGTTGTCGGAGGCTAGAAGAGTTCAGTCTCCTCTCTTGACATTATATGTTGTTGGCGAGGATGTTATGAGGTATGCTCCTTGCCGTTCTTGTTGCATTCCCTTTTAATGGAAAGCTCATAAAGAAGCAGTGCGTAAATGAAGAGGAGAATATTTCTTCAACCTAACTTAGTCTCTTTGATCAATCGCAAGATTGTTCATGTAAAATTCATTTCATAGTAGCTGAATCTGCTTGACCATAAATACATTGGTTTCGAAGTATGTCATCTTTTTATCGTTTGTTACACCATATTTATACTGAACCATGTGAGAAGAAAGAATTGTTTTATTGAAGTAATTGTGTTGTAGCTTTGGTCCAGTGCTTATTAGTTGTCTACTCTATTATTTTGATTTCTGCATCTAAAGTATAGGTAGTTATCACTAGATCTGTTGACCAATGTGGATAGTTGACTGGTATGAAACAGCAACGTGAATATAAAATGTTGTATGCCAGTTATGGAGCATTCGAAGAATGTTATTATTACGATATATTTGAAGGGGACATGGATGAGTGAATGCTCATGGAGGAGCAAAGTTATGTCACTTTTGACAAAATATGCGATATATAATGCAGCTATATGATGTTTCCATCTTATTCAGTTGATCCTCCTTTTAGGTGGTAGTTTATTGAAGTTCCTTGTCCAGCTTGCCAAGAACTTGCACTAGTGGAGATGCAGCTCATGATGACATGCCAGCGATCAAATGTGAATCACTGACCTCCAGGAGCTGCACATTTTACTTTTGATGTATATCTTTTATGGGGAACTGAAATGTGGTATTCCCCATTAATTTTGAGTCTAGAATCACGTCTTTGTTCCACATGCATCTTTTCTTCTAGCGATGCCTTGTGCTCACACTCAGTGATGGTTCAAACTTAAAAGGTAACTAGTTCATGTGTTTTTATAGGATTCTTAATCTTACTGCATTTTTTATAGTTAATTCTTCAATAATCAAAATGGACCTGTAATATTTGAGCTTTAGTTTAGTATGCTGTTCTGGTTTGACTATAATTCTTCTGGCAATTTCTTTGTTTGGAATCCTAGGTGCGAAGTTGTTCAACTGCAGAAAGGTGAAGGTAGCATTCAATTCAGGAATTAGAGTACCCAGCATTAGTGTTTGCTTTTGTTTTGATCAGTGTGGCATCTTTTTAAAGGTTTTTTCTGGATAAAGAGTATCATCCCAGCTACTCAAATTCATCTGTCTGCCAACATCTTCAAACAAGATGGTATGCACCTGCGGGTGCCTTCATCTCCAGTGGAATAGACATCCGTTCTTTGTTGGCTGCAAAACTGTGTTAGTGGTTGCTGATATGGTGTTGTACTGTTGTATGCTGGTCGATCATGGCAAACGTGGACAATGACCTCTAAGTAGAGATCAGAATTTTTTTTTTAATTATTTTTAATAGTACTACTCACTCACAGATTTTTTTATAATTATATATATTCTAGTACTACTCACTTACAGAATGAACGCTCCTGTTATGAATGTGTACTGCCAGGAAGACTTTTTCATTTTATTTATTATTATTATTTTTTAATGTTCATTGATTGTTAACTATTCGAAGGAAATGCAGTGACACCAAGTGTTTTCAAATGTATTCCCAATAAAGCTAAATTAGCAGTCTGTATTCTAATTGTTCAAATGCACTCCATGAAATTAACAAAATTTTCCCGTAAAATGTAAAGGAGTAAAAATAATGTTATCTGATAATATCTAAAGTCTCAAATTTAACCGCCAAGGAACAGGCAATATGAAACAATAACATTTACTTTGTTACAAATATACCACACTGTAAATTCCCTCGAGTTGTGTCTCTCTCATCTCTTGAATACTGTGACGTTTTCTGCTGTTTCATCCAAGGTTCCAAACCAATTCACCAGAAAAGTTAAAAGGAGTACGCCATCGCATCTGCTTTTGTCAACTGTGAAGAAATCCTCAGCAAGCTGTTAGGAACATGATTCTACATGAATGCATGAGAACTGTTCCTTGGCTTTTTGCGGAATCAGTTATCAAATATTATGGCAGAAACTCGAAGGTTATATGATGGGTTGGACTTAAAGAGAGGCCATATTATGAGGTGACTGAGGCGAGCCAGTTTCAAGTAGAAAACTTCGACTACAATATGACCTGGACGTACTTGAAGAAGACGCTAGACCCCGTACATCCCCACTGAAAAATATACCTTCGCCTCTCTTTGAGTTACCTCTGCGTGTCCTTTCCCTACCTTCAGTTTCTTCATATTCTTCTTCTTCCACTGCTTCAACAAACCCACTGTGCAGTACTTCAGTACTCTCGTACAGAAGTCGGAGGACCTGCTTTATTGATGGTCTTGCCCGCCCTTCTTTATGAGTGCACCAACTCACGATTTCCGTAATTGTTTGAAGTTGATCAAAATCAAAAGCATCCCGGAGATTGGGATCTACAATCCCAGTTATTCTTGATGCTGAAGTCAAATATGGTTGAGACCATCCGACTAAATTTTTGTTGTCTTGTATTGCTCGTCTTGCAGTAACGAGTTCTAATAGCACAACCCCGTAACTGTATACGTCGCTTTTCTCTGTAAGCTCTCGAGTAACCACATATTCTGGATCCATATAACCTGACAATCATTTACTGCTTTAAGATTACGGATAAGGGATAAAATCCATGGTGATTTTGTTAGAAGATTTTACATTCAACCTTCTGCTCATTCAGGGTGCATTTGGCATGCATCCTTGACCAAACTTGAAGGCATAACATATAACATTAAACTTCCTTTCCTTGTATGCCTGGCCAAGCTTAAAATACTTAATGCCACATTTACTCAAATTATCTCAGCGTCGACCAATAAATAGTTACATGTTAAAAGACTACTTATTTACAGTAAACTTTCTATGCTTGATCAAGCATGCTACGACTATTTTCAAGTACTAGACAATCCACCTTACAGAACAAACTATTGACATTTTGGCATCTCTAGACAACATATACGAAGTTGGATTTTGTGGTCAAAGAGGATTTTGTCTAACCTGGTGTTCCCCGGATATCAGTGTTCACAGGTTCGAAGCATACTGAGCCATCTTTTGAAGCATGAGCAAGGCCAAAATCAGCAACCTGGAAGACGGATAAATTTTAACAATAATTGTACATTGATCCTATCTGATTACAGAACTAAATCCAAGATATGCAAATTGGATTTTTGTGATGAACTAGAAGATCCATCATTTTAATTGGATACAACTTTAATAAAGGTTCTCAAAACTGTCATTAAAGATTAATCACATCACATACAATAACTGTGAGTGTTGCATCAAACCACGATCATGATGTTAAGTGTATACGAAGCATGTGAAAATTAAATAGTACCGATTCAGGACGGAAAAATAAGGAAAGAACAATTTAGGCGGTCTGGAGTCTGGACTATGTTTTATCATTTATGTCAACCAACAAAAGTTTTCATCAAAATAGATAATTCAGTACTAGAAGAATATGTATTGGTACATGAGGAAGTAGGTGAAAAGGATATCCCGTGACCTTCATAACAAAGGGGTAATAAAGGATTATATATTAGCCCACAGTTTACTGAAAATAATGCGGTTACCTTGCCATTAGTCCAAAAAAAGGGGGAAGGAAAAGAAAAATAGGACCTAGAATTCATAAATAATACAGGTTCATTATGTACAAAATTGATTGAGTATACCTTTGCGATGAAATTCTCATCTAGTAATATATTGCTCGACTTAATATCTCTATGACACAGAGGAGGGTTACAATAGAAGTGAAGATACTCCTGCATGCAGAAATATCATCAGGAACAAGTCTGGAAGTTTTTGAAGTTGTATTATAATGATTTTTGCAAATTAGATTTATTGGAAAGATACCAAGGCATTTGCCACATCAATTGCAATCTGAACTCTTGTTTGCCAACTTAGAGGAGTTCTACCCGGGGCTGCATACAAGCATTTGGACATTCAGATGAAAACATCTACGAACTAATGTCTGGCTTTTCCAACATGCCAGATACTGGAATGAGATTAAAAGGGGCTAAAACTTACTCAGAAGATGATCCTTTAAGCTTCCATGCTCCATATATTCATACATGAGAAACCTGCCATAAACAAGTTCCTTCAAGTTTGTCAAACATGCCAAAGTTCACATCCGTATCTTTCTCATGTACAAAAGCAAAAAAAATTCATCCATTGGCAAACCAATTCTATTTTTAAACAAAAATTGGTCAAACTAATCACATCCACATATTTCATAGGATTCACATGTACTGCACAAATATCTACCATTCAACTCCAATTATTCTCTCTCTTATTTCTCATTACAAATAGTTTGCAAACAGGCACTAAATAAGAGAATAGTGATTGAATGACCTCTCATGATTTTTAACGCAGAAGCCCCTCAAAGAAACAAGATGGCGATGGTGTAGTCGAGCAAGGAGTTCTATTTCTCGGCAAAATTCATCGTCTGCCTGCTCTGACACAATGTTCATCCGCTTCACAGCTAACAATAAACCATCATGAAACCCCCCTTTATACACCGTACCAAATCCTCCCTGTCCAATGATGGTGTTGAAGTTGTCTGTTGCTTTCTTTGTCTCCTTGTAGCTGAATTTTGTGAACATAAAGGATGGACCTTCACGTAATTCATGTAGCCAAGCAAGGAAAACAATTAGGAATTATGGCATCTGAGTTAGTTATCACTTCATATTTCCAGAATTTAGAATAACTGAAGAAAGAAACCTAGAACACACCCTCCTGATATTTTCTTGGGGCGGGAGGGATGGATTTTGAGGATGTCTTATCGTCAGTATCAGAATCATCGAGCTCTCGGCTTTTCTTATGGATAAGAACAATCAAGACTATCAGCATCACGGCAGCCAATGCTGTAACTGCAATGCCAATGCTTGGAACCAATGTGAGGTGGTAGTTATGATGATTCCCCTTTGGAGACGTGCTCGATGAAAGTTGATATGGACTATCAGCAACTAATGGGGTGGGAGATGGCTGGGGTGGAGGAGAAGGTAATGATCCTGAAAAAAGCAGATAAAACAGCAACAGAAAATGAGTCATCTAGAAAATATCTTAGGTCTATTAATCTATTATTATATTAAGAACATCTACACAGTATTTAGTATATATATTGCATAAATGAGCAATGTAATGATGCTGAGATTGGAGAGGATAATGTACAGTTGAAATGATAGGCACAGGAACACACAATGAATATAAAGCAGTGACAAGGTCATAATTAGTTCACATTTCTGGAAGAAAGAGTAGTAGCCTGAATAATTAACAAGATTCGTCAACTATAGAGACTGCTGGATACTAACTAGGAATCCTCAACTGGCACTGGAAGAGTAGGCATGGGACATCATGCAAAGAGGGAGGTGATGGGAATTTACGGCGGTCTTTATATCAACACAAGATATTTACTAAAATCATATTTTCTGATGAATATGTCCCTTCAAAAAAAAAAAAAAAGCTAAACAGAGAACTGATCTCCTGCAAAACCAAAAGAATTTTGATGATAGATAAACTAGGCAGAAAACACTTATTAAATGTGAAAAAATAAACTGATTTGACAAAGCATCTAGTGAAATTTCTAAAATCTAGACGAAAGAGCTAAGCAATCAAATGCCTATTGTTATCCATTTTCTAATACCTGGAGGAAGAGCAAGTTCTTGAACCCCAAAGAAACAGCTTGCAATGGATATAGTTGAAGAGTAATTGACTTGGCTCGCAACTGCAGCAAAAGTTGCATCTCTACAAGTACTCAACGTAATATTATCTGTTGGCCCCAGTAAATTATGAAGATAAACAATACCGGCATTCAAGCACTTTTTACAAATACTGTCCTCTGACAGCGGCACTTTGCAATTTTGAATGACATCACTAAATTTTGGAGACTGCAGCATCTGGTTAACAGTTGATCGCCCCTGGCATTCATAATTTACAGGTATTTTTGTTCCGAAGCCACAGAAAACTGATGCATTTCTTGTTATTCCATAAAGTTGGAAAGTTCTTGATATTTTACCAAGGCAAACATCAGATAAATCTGAAGTAACCCCCAATGTACTTGTTGCATTGGCATACTGTGAGACAGAAATAGCAACTAATGCATTAAGGTGCCGGCAACACTTTCCTCTGTCTTCTCGTTTGGAGCATTTTGAGACAGCAAGTGTAAAGTTAGACCTACTCAAATCCAACGGGCAATCTGCAAACATTGAAGAATAAACAAACCCAAACATGTGACTACCTTGCAATTATAGTTTGCCAAGCATTATAAAACAAGTTTTTTTTTTTTTTTTTTCTGTCAGATCAATCACAAAAGACCAGTTAGAATCATATGATCCTAATTATAAGCATAGTAATGGTCAACTTTGCAACCACAGAGAATAAAAAAGTTGTCTTATGACTTCGAAACTCCTTGTGTGTTAATGTCAGTCCGTCACCAGTCAATAGAGCAAGGACCTTGCTCTGATATAATAAAAGAACTAGAATCAGAAATTGTGGAAGAAATAAAACCGGGCCACAATCTTGTCCACAATCTTGTCCAATTGAAGTTGACACCTTGAGCATCAAGAATTATGAGAAGACCAAAGGAGAGCTGTCAGAATCTTCCTAAATTTGATACTTTAACCCAGACTCAAGAAAACAATGTAAGAACTTTCCGGGAGATTCCCAGGATTATAATACAAAGATGTACACTGTACAGATAGAAATGTGCAACTGTGAGTACACATGCAAGACATGGAATCATTACTCTACCAACGATTTCAATTTCCAAGCTCAATATTGACCATTTCAGTTAGCTTAAGTCCTAATTCTGATCAGTCCAAATTCCAGGAAAAAATGCAAAATAGGGATGCACATAATTGAATACCAATTTCAGCTCACAAACCCCTCTTTTCCACCCGGAAAAACAAGAAAGTATAAGGCTTAATCACAAACCAAAAAACAGATACGAATCATAAGAGCATTGGAAGTAACGAGTGAACAAATAAAAGGGGGCTTACCAGAAGCCGCCATTGCTAAAGAAATGTCCATTTCAAGAAAGATCAGCAAGAATAAACAGCGTCGAAAGACTGTTTGCCCGTCCAATGCCATGGGCGGAAGCCGGCAAGCCGCAGGCGAAAGAGGCTTGTCCCAGAAAGTGAAAGAGCTCAAAGTGGACCTGGAGAGCGCGTAGGGGTGGCTCCTTTTACTTTTAGCTCGTTTCGCTTACAGGGCTAGGCGAGTGGACTGTACACTCCTTCCAACAGGTCTTTTGAAGGCGAAAGGAAAGAGGGGTCTGATTCTGAAAGCGAGGCGAGCGCGGCTTTTAACTAATACCATCAACACCCCCAACCCCAGAACACAACCAAAACAAAACACCTTTTCAGCTCATAATTAATTGATCCCTGTGCTTAAACTTATTCTATGAGCAAGATAAGGGTGTTTGATTCTTGTTGTAGCTATTTAAAGGAGCCAGTTGAAATGAGTATTAGAGATTTAATAAGCTCAAAATTGTGTAGAAATTGAGCAATTGACGAATAATATTGAGAAATTCTACATAATCACATATGTCAAATTAAAATGAGAAATGCTAATAAAAGGTGTTTGATTTCTTGATGAGATTTAATGATTTTTTAAAGATTGTGTATTTTTAATTAAGTGATAAACTAAAACAAAAAAAAAATACTACGTAGCCCCAATATATGACACCTCGAAGATACAACACGCACTTGGAAGAATTTTGTTTTTTTACTGGTTATACGATTGTAAAATTAGATATAACATAAAACTTATCAAATAGAGAAAATGATATACCAGTGCTAGAAAGGGATTTATGAGAAATGGTAGAAGAAGAAAAGAAGAAAATATGAAAGAAAGAAATATAGGTAAGTACTTTTTTTAGACTTAGTTGAAAAGAGAGAACTTACCGGTAGGCTTCAACGGAGGTGCAAATTTCACAAAAGACCCCCAATCTTTACAAAATGTAACAAATTCATCTTATCTTTCCTTTTTCAACATCCAATGTCCCTGACCTTTCTTAAAGTCACATATAAGAAAAGGGGGGGGGGTTTCTTCTTCTTCTTCCGTTTTCACTTCCCCTTCATCAATATAATGAGGCTTTAGGAGATGCTGCCATCACTGGGTAAGGATTTTGAGATACTTCTAATTGAAAAAGATGTATTTTTTCTTTTCTTTCTTTATTCATTATTTAATTAATTTAATTATACAATGGTACAGTAGTCATTTTCTAAGAGTATAACGGAAAATGGGGTGAAAATCATCTAAAAGGATCTTTTGTGTGAATTTTTGAAAGGCTAAGAATTTAGAGTTTCAAAAAAAAAAAGACAGGGCTGAATTTGCTACATCATGCAAGGCTTAAGAGCCTTTCATGAAACGTACCCTTAATAAAGTGATTAGTGAAAGAGAAATATTCGCTTGTGGCCCAAAAAGGAACATAAGCTTAGAATCCGCCAATTTGTATACGATGGTACAGTAGTCATTTTCTAAGAATATAACGGAAAATGGGGTGAAAATCATCTAAAAGGATCTTTTGTGTGAATTTTTGAAAGGCTAAGAATTTAGAGTTTCAAAAAAAAAAAAAAAAAGACGGCTGAATTTGCTACATCATGCATGCAAGGCTTAAGAGCCTTTCATGAAACGTACCCTTAATAAAGTGTTAGTGAAAGAGAAATATTCGCTTGTGGCCCAAAAAGGAACATAAGCTTAGAATCCGCCAATTTGTAAACAAGGCCCGTGAAAAAAGCGCAAGGGCTTATCAAAATTCGGATAATTTGAAAATTCTTAAACTTGTCAGCCACCTGACGACATTCCCAATCGCACTTTTTGACTCCCATACCATACGTTCTGCCCGCAGGCTATGGGGTTAGGAAGTGGGTTCCATATTCAAGGCGACGTCACATGCTCTACCTGCCGTCCCCAAAGGCCAAATCAATGTACCCAAAAGGATGGGAGCACTGTTACCAAAACTCATTAGGGAGCATGTAGATGTAGTTCTGCTCCTCCATCCCTGCTCGGCCTGTCCGGAACTCTTGTGAGTGTCTGAGGCACAGAGGCACTCGCGGCATGAGTGGGTGAACATAATCAAGGATGCATGTCATATGAAATAAAAATTTTTGTCACAAAATCTTTAAAATATTTTTTAAACATTTTTGTAACTATGGTAGGATCGCAAAATTTCGACTCTATCTTAGTGCACATACGTATTGCATATTTTTTTAAATAACATTTTTGAAAATAATTAGATATATTAATTAGATATATCTTAGTGCACATACGTGTTGAAGAAAATAATATTCAACTTGTATTAAATTAAATCTTGATTTTGAGTTGACTTCATAATTAGTTATAATCAATATATTTTTTTTTTTTGGAAAGGAAGTTATAATCAATTTTAATAGAAAGAGATGGAGATAATCACCTGTAATAATAAATAAGGGAGTTTTATGGCATACTCACAATTTAACACTTCTTATTGATTTGAAGGGTCCATAACATAAAAAGTGGGGTCAAAATCTAGACGTATGAGTGTCATATGAAACTTGATCATAATTGTTTTTCAAATTAACCCTTGATTATTACATATTAACCTGTTATTTTCTTATATAATATTTTAATTACAACCCTACTCAATGGCGACTTCTGATTGACACACTTGCCTTGAATTGAAAAGAACAAGTAAAAAAGTTAAAGAGTATCTCCATGAGTTGTGTGGATAAAAGATATAAAATTTTAAGTGATGAAAGAAATCTACAGAGGAGATGAGGATTAGTTTTGTTGAGAAGGATAATAGTGGAAAAAGTGCATGAGAGAGGAAGAGATAGAAACACTTTACACAATAATAAATAAAATAATAGTGGATAATGTAAATTTAAAACATAGGGTTTTGGAAGAAATGTAGAAGAAAATGGAGAAAATGTGAAGGAAGAAAAGGAAAAGGAAAAAAGTGAGAAAAAAGAGAATAAAAGTAGATGAAAATATTTTAAGACTCAGATTGGTGTGTGTATATATGTAGTCACGTCACTCATATGAGCGCTATAACGACATCCACATAAGTACTAGAAAATCATTATCAAAGTAAATACATAACTTTTATTGTGTTTCTGCCTCCCTATCGGCATAAGATGGAAGCTATAGTGTATATTAAAGATGCTCTAATGATAGTAGGCTATCAAAGGCGATGCGCGGCTAATAAGACCTTGTTTAATGTTTCTTGTTTACATCTTTGGTAATTGTTCTATTCATATGCGATTTCAAGAGTCTTCTTTAACCTAGATTAGAATGAATTCTTTTAGAAATTTATAACCTTTTGTACATAATATTGAATTATATATATATTCTTTTTTCCCTTAATCTACCCTGCCCCAAAAATAATGGAAAATGAGAAGCAAGAAAAGCTGTCTGTCAATATTTCAGGAGGATTTTGGGTTCCTTTTACCAAAACATAGGGTGGCTGACGGTTGCTTGTTTTAGGAGAAATTCTATCACTTGGTAGAACATTCATTTTGGTTGGTGCACTGATAGTTGGCCATAAACATTTTCGTGGCAATTTATTTGTTTGTAATAATATTAACCATGCCACACATTCTTTCTTAATCTGTTTAGACAAAATATATTGACACTATACTTTTCTATAAACACACCACATTTTATTTACGTAAATGGTACATCAATTTTATTTTTTCCATTTAAACTCCTATAAGTTTTTATCACATCTTTTTTAGTAACTCTTTTATCCAATTTCTTGCCTCAAATAATAATTTCCATCCAATTTCTGTAGCATGGGACTTCTAAACGATGAAAAGAATAATTAGTTTGCACTTAACCATTTGTCATTTTTTACTTATTTAAATTATTTAGCGACTTTTTGAACAAAATTTTTGAATGAAAACCTTTATTGAATATGAAAGATTCCAGTTAATAGAAGGTGAAGAAAAAATATGATGAAAAAAAAGGTCAACAATGTAAATACAATAATTAGGAAAAGCTGAGGATGTATAATACAATTAGAAATATGGTATGATTATAAAAAATAGTTGTGTCAATATAATTACTCATATGTTTATTATCAAAGTAGAATTGAGAATTGGTAAGTAACTATAAAAAGTTCAATTTGTCGTTTAATCGGTAACTTTATATATGCTTGTCTTCTTTCTATTTATGATTTATCAGGAGTTCCAAATTTTCACCCGTGATGAACTATAAGAAAATTTTACTTGAAGAAGAATTACTTTATAATAATGTGTATGCTATTTATGAAAAAGTGGTAGAACCGTAGAAGAATAAATAAACTATGTGTTATTATGTTATATAATTTTTTGTACCGAAATAGGGAAAGTGGGAACTTAAAAATCGGCGCGCGGATAAACGTCAAACAGTTTGCTGTGATGGTAAATGCCCAGACTCCTGCCTCTCTCAAATTGCAAATTTCACTCCATTTTAGTGAGAGAAATCAGTAGAATTGATGCTTCGGGTACTCTTTACTAACCATCAAGTAAAGGACAATCAAACGCATAAATGCGTATTTATTTTTATGAAATGTATGACGTTATGGATGAATCTATGAGCTGTTCGTGAAATTTTGCAGAACTAGATTTCTTTAAACCCTAATAATTTTTTTGATTTTTGCAGATGATTGAATTTACTATGAATTTCTATGTTTTTACTCTGTTTTGTTTGGCTATTCTCTTTCTTCACTCCACAGCTCTCAAGGTTTGAGTTCTTATGTTTTTTACTTAGCAGCAAAATACTTACAGATGATACAAATGCGTGCGTGGATCTCAATTTTCACATACAATCTAATGGAATTTGTTTGCACTCGCTTACAGCAAGGAGAAACTTGCGTCGAGAACAAAAACTGTGGAGCAGAATTGCACTGCGAAACGTGCCTCGCCAATGGCAATGTTAGACCGCGCTGCACTCGGATTCAACCTGTCAATCCTCTTTCTAAGGTTGGCCAATATATGAGCATTACCGCCCGTAAAAATTTGTACGTTTTGAAATTAGGAGTTCTGGACTTATTTTGTTTTTTAATTAATATTTAATTTGGTGCAATGAATTTAGGTTAAAAGCTTGCCATTTAACCGGTACTCATGGTTAACAACACACAACGCATACGCTATACTAGGGGCAAAGTCTGCCACTGGAAGCGTGATTTTATCTCCAGAGAACCAGCAGGATTCCATTACTAGCCAGCTCAACGTGTGTCTTGCTCTCTTCTTCTACTTGATTTTGTTTTCGTGCTTGTGATAGTGGATGAATGCCGTTGAAACATTACAATTTTATTAACTTAATAAATAATGAAGCTTTGGCTTGCTTCAAAGAGATGAATACCCTCGTCCATGACTTAAAATTGGCTGGACTCTCTACGAAACTTATCTTGTTCGCAACTTTGTGGTTATCCTCACCTGTATCCCATGTTGTCATGATGGCACTTATATCAGTTTAGTTCTTTTAGTTAGTTATTAAATGTTGGAAAATGGATTGCAAATGATTATTTTTTCAAGTGGGCAAGAATATTATTTGGTGGTAGCTTTTGGCTCTTGAGCTGTTGGTTTTTTTCCCATAAAAAGCACAGTGTGTTAGGTAAACAGAAGGAATTTTAATTGGGAATCTGGAAAGCAAAGGGACAACTCTTTGATTGAAGCACCATAAGTCTTGATTTAGTTCTTCTTCCAAGCAATGATAACAAGATATAGCTGATGGAACTAGCCATCATAGTATTTTTTTATTGGGATGCTTACATCAATAGCTTCCATTCTTTACATGGACTGCATCTAGGTTCCCATTTAATTAATTTTTGGCAAATTATATTTTTGCTACCAGCTTCTTCATTTTAGCAAATAGGTGCACAAGGACACATTAGGCAATGTAATAATGTCTAAAAAAATGAAAAAATAAAAGAGGAAGAAAAAGGATCCTGTTTTCTCCAACCCCCTCCATCCCCTAGTCGTACTCCCCTGTTGTCATCATTCTTCATCACTTCCTTCACCATTGCCAGTTTTGCTTTCTCCCTTCTCTCCTCTTCCCCAGTCCTGACTACCAACACATGTTGTCTGTCTTCTCTTGGCTTCTAATTGTTCAAATATGTTCAGTTCTAATTTAGAAATACTATCTCTAAGAATGTGGAGGCCTGGAACATGAAGTCGGTTGGTTTTTGTTAAATACATAGCATAACCTAAGCTTGAGATAACACGAGTATGAAAAAAATGGAGGAACCAAAAATTGATGAATGACAATACTGATACTTGAGCCAAACGGTGCAAGTTAAATAGGAATTTAGAATTTTATATCCCATACTATAATATGATCAATATGAACTGTATGCCGTAGCAGCTGCGGGGAGAAATCAATATGAATGTAATTGATCGGAAGAGCGTCGTGTAGGTTACAAGATCATTCTCCAGAATATATATTCTCTCTTTGGATATTACTGATGCTGCTTATGCTGTTCACATGAGAACAGAAATATTCTAAGACAAAATTGGAACATGCTGGAGAATTTGCAACTGTCGATTTATTTTACCCTGGAATGAAGCATATATTACTTTATTGCTGGTGGCGTTCATTATGTATCTATTTCATGGGTGGAACTTCTATGACTCTGGATATGTCTGTGTTGCAGAATGGTGTTAGAGGGTTGATGCTTGATATGTATGACTTCAACAACGATATCTGGCTATGCCACTCGATCTGGGGAAAATGCTACAACTATACAGCTTTTGTAAGTTGTAAGATCAGTAATATGTCAAATTACTGTTTGCTATTTCTTAATTCCTTGTTGGTACGTGAATTATTATTGGGACTTTTGTCACATGCTTATCTACTATTTCAGATGCTAGCATAGTAGCTAACTTAGATATTTCTTAATCCAGCTTGATCTCATTTTATGTTTGAACATACAAGCTATAATTAGTTTGAGATTTCACTGTGGTTTTATTAGATGCAATAGTTATTAGATAACTCTTTGTATTTTCTGAAGCGAGTATACTAAATTTTGAATGCCAGCAACCTGCCATAAATGTCTTGAAAGTGGTTCGGATGTTTCTAGAAGCAAACCCTTCTGAAGTTGTTACGATTATCATTGAAGATTATGTTTCATCTCCTAATGGCCTGACAAGGGTGTTCAAAGACTCTGGTCTGAGTAAATTCTTATTTCCGGTGGCTCTGATGCCAAAAAATGGTGGAGAGTGGCCGACAGTTGATGATATGGTCAGGCGGAATCAGCGACTAGTAGTTTTCACTTCTAAAAGCTCCAAGGAATCTTCAGAAGGCATTGCTTATGAGTGGAAATACCTGGTAGAAAACCAATGTGAGCATTTCTCCAGGCTAAGATCTTAAGACGGTAGTTTTTAATAGAGTCACCACTCATAAGCTGGGATCTGAACCTGCAGATGGCAATGGTGGGATGATTGCTGGATCATGTCCCAACCGAGCAGAATCATCTATTATGAACACAACAGGAAGGTCGCTAGTCTTGGTGAACTATTTTCCGGATAATCCTGATGAGGCCACTGCTTGCAAACACAATTCAGCTCCATTAATTAGCATGATGAACACATGTTATGCGGCAGCTGGTAAAAGGTGGCCCAATTTCATTGCTGTTGATTTTTACAAG